>WAAE01016178.1:0-72352 GCA_013400495.1 Nicator chloris
AGGGAAGGGAAGGGAAGGGGGCTTTGATAGCATTATGTTTATATGCCTTTATATTTCTACAAAAGGTCTTGACAGAAAAGGAACCCTCTCCTTCCATGTGTCTCTTTCCATCCACAGTAATATTAATGCCTTTTCCTCTGAAGAGGATAGAATTTCTCTCTACTTAAAAATAGTGGTTTGGGAAATATTAATGAACAATCTAAAGAAAATACTTCACTATATCAGATTTAAAAGGAAGGTGGAAGATTTTTTTTTATAACATGGTGTGAGGGAGAGGAGGGTGGTAATTTTAGGACCAATTGACAATCAAGTGAACCAATATTTCCTCTAATAACCCTGCAGAATACCCCAACAGGAATAAACAAACCAAAAGTAATCAAATATAAATAATATGTACAATATTTAAAATATGAGAAAATAAGTCAAGATTTATAGCTGTAACTTACTTTAATCATATCTTTCTCCAAGCCATTTTTGACTTTTAGTCTAATTCAGCAGCCAAATATTTTGTATTGATATATTTTCTGGTATTATATAATTAAAAATTAATTTGTAAGTCTTTAAAAGTAAGGCAAAGCAGAAGATTATATTTTGAACAGTCTTTACATTAATGAATCAAACTCTTTTGTAGTAGATTTGGATAAGATTTTTTCACCAATTCCTTGAAAAACAGTATCCATTTTAAATAACACATATTCAAAATTTTTAAATTAAGTGATTTATGGGGAAAAGTTAACATAACCACAAGAACAAAAACATTTTACATATTTCTTAAAAAACCCCTAGAACATATTTTGAAGAAAAATTGATCAGACAGTTACAAATAGCTTTGAGATTGTGCTGTCATTTATATACTCTCAGTGTTTTATGATGCAGCAAATAAACACAACTTAGAAGGATCATTCCTGAAATGGCTTAGAACTTCTGATGAAGAGTGTCTGATCCATCTGTTTTCTTGATTTCCAAACTTGTACCACAAGAGCCATCCCTTAGTATTACTCACGGTTCTTTGGAAGACTGACAGCTTATAAACTTGTGATAATGAAAGCAGAAAACACAGGTTCCGTTGCCAGAAGGGTTGAAGAGAGGACTAAGCAAAACTGCTTTTTCTCTGAACTGGCGTGGCTCAGAGGATGCCAGGTGAAGGTAGTGTCCTCTGGCTGTGCCTGTTGTGTGGTCCTTTAACGGGCCTGTATTCCCTGTGGGGGCTGGACCCCATCTTCTGATCCAGTCAAAGTCATCCTGCACATCCTGCTCCCAATTGCACAGCCCATTTTCAAAGTTACACTTTAAGTCAGGTCTGAAATGTAAAGAGAACAGACTGTCAAAAAAAAAAAAGGCAGTATCAAAAGGGGATAGTGTTTGAATATAATTTTTTATTCTTGCAAATATTTATTTCCAATATATATCTGTAAAATTGTACTTAATTTATTAAATAAATAGAACAGCGAATAAAATTATCCATGTTATTAATTTTATGTATTATTAAAATTAAAGACTATAAAGTTCTTTAACTGAAAGTGAACATACCAAAGGAGTTAAAATTGAGGTTAATTGAATGAAATAAACCACACGATACTGTCTTATAGGGATGTGTGATAAATGATCTAATGTATTTTTGCTTGGCAGATGCAGTCCTAAAAACACATTGGGGCTGAGATCTTTATTATCCTCAATAATATTAACATGATAATTTTATCAAGGCTAAATCAAAGAGTTTATAACACAACTGAATTTTTTTTTGTTTGACACCAAGGCAAAATGTATTGATTACTTCTAATATAAAACAATAAAATGTGTCAGAGGTGGTGAACTTGCATTCCAACTTTGAATCTGCTTTTCATAAGCAGTAACTGACATTATGGCAATTTTTTAAAAATTAAGATATTGCACTTAATGCTGTTTAAAACTGCAATTCAAAACTTATAGTAGACCTCAAAATGGGTTATAAAGAAGCTAGGTATTCCACAAGTAGGAAAACTAAGATAAGCTGGAAAGCCTTCACTGTCTTTTAAATTTACAGCTGTTTTAAGTTGATATTCAGCAATTATTACTGCAGACTGATATCAGCTCAAGCATCTAAAGGTGCCCCCCGTTTCTCAAACTGATTGTGATTTGCATAATTTAGTTACCTCAAGAAGTGATAAAGCAAATGCTAGTTAATTTTATTTTATATTAATGTTCTTGAGTTCTTAAAATTGATGAATGCATGCTTCAGGGGTAAAACCATCAGCAGCACCCTTCAGCACTCAAGGTGAATGTCAAAAATGTGAACAACTCATAGCTTTCCCAAGTACTTTCAAGTTCTTCCTTTGAAGGGGACAAATATGCTCAGCATGACTCCTATCTTTAGTAGAGATTTTAAAACTTTTGTTTTAATAGGAAGAGTATAGGTCCTAAGGAGAGGTAGGACATACAGTCCTCTCAGTCTATCAGTATGTCTGTCTTCTGTTAGTAAAATTAAAGATGGCACATTGACCAAAAACAACTGTCTGACTTTAAATCTTCTCTTTTAAAATAAACTTGTGGTGAATGTTTGTGGGTTTCATTCTGCAACTGAGGCCGAATTTTTCAGTTGCAGTGCTGTGATTTTTCTGATGAGAAAGCAAGAGAGATATGTAAACATCCTCACAATATTGTCATGGGGTTTGTAAATATCCTGCACCTGTGGCAACAAGAATGTTGATTCTAATTAACCAATCATGGTGATGGGCTGGTGATTGAATTGACCAGTTATGTCCAGCTGTCTGCAAACCTTTAAGTAAGGTCCTGTTTTTGGATAAACTCAGACCTCTTGGTCGAAGGAACAGGTTGGAGTCTGTGTGTTTTTAGCGTGGCAAGAGCGACAAATGTTGGTGTTTCACACAAGATAAAGAAACACAGTTGCTCTGGATAAAGAAGATAGAGTTCCATCTGCCCTCAGTTTTACTCATCATATGCATTTAAGTTTAAAATTATTGTTCTGTTTTATCTCTAACTATACTGAGTGGAAGCATTACTGGCTGTAGGAATTCTGTGCTCTTTCAGTCCAGGGGTGAATTGGCAAGTCACTTTTTGTGTGATGTAAGTAAGCAATAGTGGAGAGTACTTACCACAGCTGTCTTCAGCTGATCCATCCCCACAGTCATCCACAAGATCACAGACCAATAAACTATCAATACATGCTTTTGTGTCTCTTCACCAGAAGCGATTTGGACCTTCACAACTTAGTGCTGGAGGCAGGAGAGAACAGTTTTTAAATCTAATATCATCAATTGCTGAGATGCCCTGATAAATACCCAGACTGATTTCATCAAGTGGAAATGGGAAGGGATGTGGAAGACATCCCCGCTGAATGACTGCCTTCAGCCACTGATTTCCCTGGCTGTAACCTCCTCCAAAGGACAGGAGGCTGTTTCAGCCCATCCACAAGCAATTGCAGCTCTGCTGCCTCAACTGACTCTCCGCAATTGTAATATCTAAAATGATAAAAATAAGAATGTTAAGTGGAAAAAGGATGAAAATGGACCACATCAGTCACAATAACCAGTATCTTTTCTGTTATATCTCTGTGATATGTAGGAAGCCCACAAGGCCTGTAATTCAATCCACTTTCTGAATGATGGTAGGATAGGCTGCTGTGTTGGTCTAACCTCATCTCAAGAATTGAAAATTTTACGAGAAAAAGCATACTTCAGTAGACTGAAACCCATAATTGAAGAGACACATTTGCTCTCATATTAAGCAACAAACTGCTCACTCAGATGCATAATGTCTTTTTATAAGTACGTAATATTAAAGTTTCAAGAAAGAAAAACAGAACACTTACTGAATGCATAAGTATGCCTTCTATCTATGTTAGTTGTTGCTAACGTGTTGCCTTCTACAGCATTAAAAACTATCAAATACTTTAGGTTGGCAATTGTACAGCAGAACTGGGAGCAGAAGCACATATACAACCACCAACTTGTAATGTCCAACTTCAAGTCATGAATCTTGGATAAAAAGACAATTCCACTTCCTATGGCCGATGTATTTGGCATCACTGAGACAAACTGCGTTTAATAACATCAGGGTCAGGCCAAACCTTTATTTAAACAGTAGTCCCAATTTGGCCTTAGTAAACAAATTATCAAGGCTATATTTTTTCTGTCTATCTTTGCCTTGTCTCAGTCTTTGTGCACACTTGTCAGTTACTGAAAATGTTTGCTTGGGTTTGATTGTTGGTTTTTAGTTGTGGGGTGTTGTTGTTTCATTTTGTTTTGTTTTTCCTGTGTATATGAAAAAAGAAGTGGAAGTAAAGAACAATTCTCACACTGGACCTTTTACTTAAAAATGATGACGTCTAATTTTGGATACTGTAGGTGACTCAAGGACTCAAGATTTTTCAATGCTGTCTTTTTCTTGGAAAAAATTACACATTTTCAAATTTACTTAACCAAAGATTTGTTAGCAAAAGGACTGTGGTGTTTGCCCATGTATATACAAGCAGAATCCTTTTACTGTAATTTTGCTCAGAGCCTGACAACAAAGTCATGTCATGTTTCACCTCTTTTTTCCAAGTGTTTCATCTCTTATCTCTATTGTTCACAATGAAGGCTATATGCTGACAGAATAAAATGAAATAAATACTTCAGAGAAAGATGTATCTATTTGAAACTATAACCTCAGTTTCAGTCCAAGAGAAGCAATGTGAGATGATCCAGGGATTTTAAATGTAAATTATTTCCTACCAAAAGGACTGTGTGCAGTTTGATCCTGTTTGCCTGAACTTTGGGCTTTGTAGCCGAGCTATTCGTGAGATGCTGTGCCTGTTCTTCAGAATGAATATAAAATGACCTGTTAAACAAAAAGCAACTTTTCAGGCTAAAGAATAAAGGGTTTATGAAGGTTTTTACAGCATTCATGGCCTCCACTTAAAATCTGGTTAAAGAGCAGGTTAATCTATTCCACTTCTCTGTTTCTAGGCCTGGCTTGTCTTACCTTCAGGTTTGTTATAGGTGTGATCCCCTGGAGTAGCTTGCTTTTGAAATGCAGGTGGAAGAGCACTGCTGGAACTTCTTACCCAGTCAAATTCATCTGCATTTACAGTTTCAATGCCTCCACAGCTCTCTCTTTCACAGTCACAAACAGCTGCTGGAAAAAAGAAAGAGACATTTCATTTCTATACACAACATTACTAAAAAAGCTTTGCAGTATGAAAAGTAAATAAAGTGTTTCTAATTTGTCATTGACATTCTAGGAAGAAATCTAGGAAAGGGGCGTGGAGAGGCGAAGTGGCTTCATATCAGGCATGAGGTATTTGCTTAGTAACAGCTGAGTAAAAGAGCAGCCACAGAGGAACAACCAAGCCATCACAATGTGCACTGTGCTCAGCGAAACAGCTCCTTCTGTCTTGGGCTGCTTCAGGCAAAGCACTCAGAGCAGGTGAGGAGGTGCTGAAAACAAACCTCACAGCCCTCCTACGGAGCAAGAACATTGGGCACACAAAACAGCAACAAAGCTTCTGCAAGATCTTTTTTGTTGTTGGAGCCAGAAATTAAATCCTTTTTTTCCTAAATGCCAGGAAGTATATTAATGATAACAAAATCCTTCCTCTATTCATAATTGGAATAAAGGTAAATATCAGGCATTAGTGAGACACTGTGATATTGGTAATCCCTGAAACATAAATTACTGAAGTGAAAAAGATCTGAAAAGCATATTCAGCTGCATTCTTCTATTCTTCAATTAAAAGAGCAGTGATATTTTAGAAAATGTATATATTACAAATAAAGGGAAAAAGGAGCAGAAGGGTGTAATTTCTGAAGGAATGTAAATTAACACAGAATCATGGAATGCTCTGGGTTGGAAGGGACGTTAAAATCTTTTAGTTCCAACCCCCTTGACATGGGCAGGGGCAGCTCCCCCTACACCAGGCTGCTCAGAGCTCCATCCAACCTGGCCTCAACACTTCCAGGGATGGGCTATCCACAGCTTTTCTGGGCAACCTGTTGAGTGTCTCACCACTCCCACAGTAAAGGATTGCTTTACAACAGGTTTTCCTCTCTGACATTTTATAAAATAAACTT
Source organism: Nicator chloris (assembly GCA_013400495.1). Taxonomy (NCBI): domain Eukaryota; kingdom Metazoa; phylum Chordata; class Aves; order Passeriformes; family Pycnonotidae; genus Nicator; species Nicator chloris. The sequence goes on from WAAE01016178.1 coordinate 6,051, forward strand.
CATTAAACCACAAAATTATATTTTATATTCTCTGCAAATGTAACAGGCTTTAAATGGAAAACATAAAGAGAATTACTTAAAGACTTTAAGAAATAATTTATTAATTATATACCTAGAAAAATTAAAGCAAATATTCAGGTATGATTGTCAGAATTCTGCCATTATTTTATAATTCTTATTTCAGCTTTCAGTGGTCATATTATGCTATGGTCATAGTATGGTATGTAGAATATGCACATATCAGGTTCATATGAAGTCCCCCGAGGAATAAGATTACATCAGTGTTTATTTATGGAAAATATGGGAGTTTTTTCTATTTGTTGTGTTTGATTTTGTTTGTTTTCCTCTTTTGAAACTATGTTACACTAAGTTACACATAATTTTTTAGAAAGAATGAAAAATTACTAATGAGGCATGTTAGTAATATTGATGGCTATAGTTTCTAGAAAGAGAAGGGTTTGTAAATTATTAAGCAATTAAAAGTCCACAGTTAGCTTAAAAAAAAATCAACAAATTTGGAAGAACAAATAATGTTTAAGAGACCAAAGAAAATATATGTTTGCTCTACATATGTAGGTATGTATATGTTTGTATGTAGGTCAGGAATGCCAATAATAAAATGATGCAAATCAAATGTGACTAGAAAACAGAAGGAAGGAATTTTTGAACAGGAAGTTTTGATAGAATGAAATGAAGACAAAATATATCTACAAACATTCAAGGACCTAAGTATGAGAGAAATTACTGAAAATCCCCAGAGAGGATATAATGAAAAAGGAATATGGACAGCTATTTTTGATTTGCTTTTTACTCCATATAAGAAACCATCACATATTCCCAGGAGAACAGCAGCAAAAAATATGACAGGCCTTGGACACAGATGGTTACACAAATGAAGCAAATAAACAAGACAAAACTGTTAAGTCTGAGCCCAGACTTCTTGCATCTGTAACTTGTAACACAGACAAAACGGAAAAGAAAGGATGCACTAGACCATTTAGCTCAAGTATAGATGAGTACACTGAGATAAAATAACCCTGAAACCTTCAACTAAATCTCAAACCAACTATTTAACACCTAGGGAAAATACAAGAATACAGCAAGCTGGTAGAGCCTGGGTGAAATGCACTTGGATCTTGATGCTTGGTAAGATTTCAATTATCTAATTGTCCTGTCCTATAACTTCTTTGACTGGCAGTTCCAATTCAGACAGATTATTCAGAAAAAAAGTCTCTTGCTTGGGTACTTTTGTACTTTCTCTCACAGTGAGCTCATACAATCTAATCTGCCTTCTCTTCTAAGACTTTTGGTTTTGCTTTCCTCCTATTTCTTTTTTTTTCCTCACATGCTGTCTTTATACTCCAACCATCACATGAGCCTATGCACTTTTCCAGGCTGTCTTCTCTTCATGTGCTGATGAATTTATTGCTGGTGTTTCTTAAACTTTTTTAGTCATCCTTACTGTGTTTTCACATTTAACCTACCAAAATTTGTCATATTTTCTATATTTTTAATGTAGAAAAGACTTCAACCATTTGTTTGATGCTTTCTAGCTCCTAGTGGTATCCATGCCACCTGCATGAATACATCTGTCTTTGCTGCCTGTTTCAGCATTGTTTTTAGCAAGCTCCCTCCCTAGTCAAGAAGGAATCAGTGATCCTGTGAGCATCACATTTGAGAGTGGTTGGCTTTGTTGATGTTTTGAGAAAGCTGCCTTTATATCTTCAGTACATTCAGTTTTCTCTGGCTTGTTACCACAAAACCCCAGATTTCTTTCTGATTTTGGGTTCTTATGTATTTTCTCCCTTTCTGTTTTGAGGAGTTTTATTCTAGGACTTTCACAAATCAGATGTACAGTTTCTCTGTTAGCTGAGTGATGCCTAACATGAATTTACTAAACACTCCTGCTCAGAGCAGTATTTTAAAAACAAGTGTTTAAGATATTAGCATTTATACAAGAATGGAAGTTCATAAATCTCTATAACCCCCAAAATCTCTCCTTGTCTTCCAGCCCATGTAAGTTTATACAGAATGCATCATAAATACTGGCTTATAATATTTTCTTTTACTTAAAAACTGTTTCTAAATGCTCCAATATGCCAATAAACTTTAAACTAATTTTTAATCAGTAATTTTAAGATAAATTTAGAAACTCATTGTTAGATAGCAAAAATAATATTATCATCAGTTCCGGGAACTGGTTTGACTCTGGACACAGTTATCTTAAACTATTTTAACTCTCTTTATAATACACACTGAAACACACATCTGCTTTCCCATATTTATATTTTCTATCTTAGCTACTACTTACTAATTTCATTATATACACTCTATCAAATAACACCATATTTTGTACCTGCAGTGGCCTAATTTCTACAGTGACAAACAATAGAGAACAGTTAGAAAATAACTGCATAAGTTCATCAGCAAGAAGCAATGCTAACTGGAACAAATAAACAAGCAAACAAAAGACAAAAAGCAAGTCACTACTTGAAGATCAAACAAGTCTGATCTTTACAAAATCCAAGGCAGAGTTCCCCCTTCCCTCAGTTTTCATCTCCAAATATTAACTGCCACAATTTTGAAAAAAAATAACCACCAATCTCCCCAAAAAATCAAACTAAAAAAAACCCCAACAGCATCAAACTAAAAAAAACCCCAACACCAAAAAACCCACAAAACAAAACAAAAAAAAAAACAAAAAATCCACACTTAAAGGTCTAAAACAAATAGATGTGGTAGTCTCCTCTGCAGATGGCTACAGGAACAAAGCACTCCAGAATATTTTCTTTTACTAAATTCTTTTGGGAAATACATTTCAGTAGCTGTGAAATTGCAACAGACTTCTTTGCAATTTCACTCATGTGGGCTTTTTAGTATTAGACAGACATGATTTGTACATAACACAGAGGTGTATATCACTTGTAAAATGAGAAAGAGCTTTGCCTGTAAGGAAGGCAAAACATGCAGATTAAAAAAAATCTGTTATAAATAAATCTAGTGATATCACTGTGCACCTACATTTTTAACAACTGACTGCACTAAATGTCTCCTAACTTAGCTGTGGGACTTACAAAGATTGCGATTTTTACATGGGGAAAATAAAATTGTAAAAATAATTCTATAAAACTGAAGAGAAAGTTCCTGTTTTTACTGAACTCTACAAAAATAAGATTCAATGGTCACTATACAGGTCTTCTTGTTATTCACCCTCTTTTCTCTGCCACTAAAGCTCATTCAATATTTTCTACCAAAGTGCATAATTTGCAGGAAACATAATAAGAATAACTACACAATGAGACATAGGTTTTGCCCAAAAAATATTATGCAGATATTTGCTGAAAGAAGTAGACAAGTTAGCCTTATGACTTCTGGGTTCTATAGAAATTCTGAATGTGTGTGGTCTCCGTCAGAAAAATACCCTTGCTCTTTCCTCAGTGCTCTTCCTTTCCACAGCCTATTTCCTGTTTTACCTATTACACAACTGCTCATCTGTGACCCTTTTCCTCAGTCCTAGTATCACTGGAAAACTGGAAATCCTCACTCTCTTCCCTCATTTCCCCAAGCACCTCCCTGCTCCAGGTCCTCTCATGTAGTCTCAGCTCCCTGTCACTTAATGGCCACATTTTATATTGATCCCTCCCAAAATATCACTGTTCCACACGTGTATTTTTCATTCCCATTCTCTCCTTGTTTTATTCTCTCTTACCAGACATTTAATCTTCCATTATTTCTCTCTCTCCTGACACTGTGTCAGAGGCACTTTGATCAGCTGGTCTCAGTTCTCCCCCAGAGCAGCCGAGCTCCCTCCTGCCCTGGCCTCTTCCAGCCCCGTGGTTACTTCTCTCCTACACCAGCAAGCTCAAGCATTGCAGCCTTTGCAGCCATTTATTGCTCACTGTCAAATGTTGGAGCCCAGGGCTCTGCAGAAACCCCCATGAACACCCCCATGTACATCTTGGGGGTTCGGGACCCTTGCTGGGACCCCAGGAGAACACTGCCTTTCACCTTTGCCCATGGAAAGGACTCTTAACACTTAGAGAGGAGTTGTAGGTTTGATAGAATGTAGTTTAGTTTATCACAGGGTGTGAAAATGTAGTTTGGGTTTTTAGGACAGGGGCTGGAAAAGGGACAAGATGGAGGATCTTGGGTGGTACCTGAGCTTCTTCCTTCTTCTTCATGGACTCCATCTTCTGTTGTGTGGTGGCACAGGGTGATTGGGTGGAACGGTTTGAGGTAGAAGTGTCATTTGGAGAGGTAAATAAGAATAATTGGTACAGAATTGTAAATATCATACGTTTGGGATTTGGATTGGGTCAAATGGCTTTATAAGGCCTTGGGGGTCACTCCCTCAGGGCTTTCCAGCCGTGTTCTTGAAGGGAAAAGACCTTGTAACTGAAGAGTGCGCCACAAAAGATAAGAAATAATAAACGCCTGAACAAGAAGCTGGAAGTCTCTTTCTACTCCTCTCTAACTCTGGCATGAACTGATCTTGGGAGCAGAAAAGGCATCCCGAGAGTCAAAGGTGTTTTCCTTTCTCTGGAGATAGGATTCCAGTCCCATCCCTTCCCCATTTAACTTCCATGAACTGATTCTTATGCAGTTATCTAGGCATTTCCAGAATTAGGTACCTTCCTCCAATTTACAAGCTGGCAATCTTGTGATCTTAAATCCACTACTTGGACTTTAGTCTGTCTTTCTGATCTGACTGTTGTTTCTGGTCTCACCTTTAAGAGTTACTGATTTGTCTGGCTGAAATGGAGTAGCAAGCGTATGAGACAGACATTTTGGTATGCAAGATTTGACTCTAAAAATGAGATTTAGGAAGAGTTACTGTATAATTACAGCAGAAGTGTTTTGCTTTGCCAAGATTAGTAACGGGAAATGTGGGGAATATTTCTTATAATAGTGAGGAGATTTTTATTACTTATATGAAGATAGCCTTTAGAAAACAAATAATATTTATCTTTAAACAATTATGCCACAGAAGTAGTTTTTAAGAACCAATACATGCATCCTTTTCTATACTTGCCTTCTAACTCAAGGTACATAAAACTGTGTGCAAACATATAGATTATGTCCAGTTTATGAATTACTTAATTTAAGGCTAGCTTTAGCATGCTTGTGCTGCCCTAAATTGTACACCATAGAAATAATAACTATTACATGCATCTTTCATTTAGACAGAAGCACAAAGCAATACCGTGTGTTTATGTGTGCTGGTTTGGGTTGGAGTGCAGTTAATTTCCTTCACGGTAGCTGACAAAGGGCTGTGTCTTGGATTTGTGCTGGAAACAGTGTTGATTATTCAGGGATATTTTAGTTATTGCTGAGCAGTATTTATATAGAGCCAAGGCCTTTCCTTTTCCTCACACTGTCCCACCTGCAAGGAGGCTGGGAATGCACAAAAGGTTGTGAAGAGGCACAGCCAGGACAGCTGACCCCAGCTGAACAAAGGGAAAGCCTACATCCTGTGGTGTCATGCTCAGCAATAGACTGGTGGGAGATGTTCCAAGTGAGGTGTTGATCTTCCCAAGTCACTGTAATGTGCAATGAGGCTCTGATCCCCTGGGCAGAGCTGAGCACCTGCCTGCCCATAGGATGAATGAAATCCTTGTTCTGCTTTGCTTGTGTATGTGTGCATGGGTTTTGCTTTCCCTATTCAAGTGTCTTTATCTCGTCCCATGAGTTTTCTCCACGTTACTCACCTGATTCTCTCTCCCATCCCACCAGGGGAGTAAGTGAACAGCTATGTGGGCCTGAGCTGCCAGCTGGGGTTCAGCCATGGCAATCCTTTCTGGCACACGTGCCTTGAAGGGTTTGAGATAATGACAAGTTTAATGGAAGGTGTTGGGTCAATGGGGTCTGCTTTTCTGACTGTTCATTAGGGCCTAGTGCTCGTTACAGGCTGCTTCTTCCTTTCACTGCTTGCTGCACTGCTTATCTCCTTACTCTACTGTTCCTGGGAGCATTTTGGTAACAACACAGGTGATGTGCCTGCTGGCAGATGGCCAGGGCACTGCTGCTGCTGTACTGGAAAGGACAAGCTGGAACTCCAGTGTGGACTCGAGTCAAAGGGACTGTGACCTGCAGAAGAGGCCACATGAGATCTGGGCACTCTGGGGTGTCTGTGGCTGAGAATAAGCCTGTGCCAGAGCAGGTTATACTCATCCTGTGGCCATGGTTATTCCTGTGTGGCAGCAGGTGTAACTCTGAAGGGTAAGTCCATGCTGGAGAAAGTACACCTCAAAGGATCTATGGCTGTGGGTAAGTTGGTGCTCTAACAGGTATAGCTCCATACATCCGTGACTGTGCACGAGGTCAGGTTGGAGCACCTCAAAGCATGTGACCATGGATAAACCTGTGAAAATATGCTATATTTTATATAAATGTAAATTATTTCATATTTATTTTATACAGAAACCCACAGAATTATTCCTGATAATCCACACTATCAGTAGACAGAGAAAAAAAAAAAAAAAGACACAAAGGACAGAGCATAAGGGAGAAATTAGCAAAGGTCAGACAGAATATCAAGAATACATTTATGCTACCAGATTGCTTTTCAACCTGATCTTCCTCCATCAACATAATTCTTAGGGTGCAAAAGTGAGAGTTTAGACTACACCAAATGCATAGGATGTAGACCACAGGAGTCAGGCTGCACATTCATCTTGCAGAGCACAAGCACACAATGTGATAGGTGTGTTAGGTCACTGCTGTAAATCTGCTGCTTGAAAAAGGCTGTCGCACTTCTCCTCTGCTTTAATGCATGGAAGTCAAGTATCAAAAGTATAAAAGCTTTATGGCCATAGTAAATTCTTCATCTATAGAAAAAAAAGCTGTGATCTAATAGTCAGGGGTAGCAGCACTCAAAAAGAAAACATTTTGGCAGTCCTAGAAGTGGTAATCTTCAACTGAATTCTTCCAGGAAAAAGAGGTACTCATTTGAGTGGAAGTGAAAATCAAGAGATGTATCAAGGATTGATATTGAGAGTTAAAAAAATTGTATGGAGACCTGGCTTATTTAGTGGGTGTAGTGCACCCAAGCATCTAACTAAATCATCTTGCTGGAATTTACAATTATAAGATTTAAATGAAATGTATTTTGAAAGACATTTTAAGCCCCTGTAATATCCTTTCCTGGTTCTCATACAAAGAAAAAAACATCAACAAGATCAAGGTGCATGCAATCACTATTAGATGGAACACTGCGAGAAAAAAAATGTTAATATTGAGGAAAGCAACAAAGCAGTTGGAAGAGGTGAACGAAAATCTGTGCTTAGCCAAGTTCAGAAATAAGGAAAATTGTCTGAGAAATATGAAATACAAAGAAAATATAGAAAGTAATGGTGGACTACATAAGCATGAAGATGATGAAATACTATTTGAAAATAATTAGAAGAGCTATTCCAGTGCTGTAGACTACCAGATTAATGTGCTGAAAGGCAAGTTTATTGCTTGGAAAGTCAACTTGCCAAACTGCTTGCAGGGCCCTTTGTGTGCCTACATTCTACTTCCCACATTACAAGCTGTAGTGCTAGTACACATTGAGCCAGCTCAGCAGTAACAATGATTTATAAGTCAGCAATATAGTTAGAGCAAAGTTCACCATAAATATAATGGTTCCAAAATTTAACCTTTAGCATGGCATTGTTAATGTATTGTCTTGACAAATGAGACTTGGGTATAATAAAAGTCTCTTCAGTCATATCATTAGAGGAAAAAGAAAAAAAAAAAGGAGTTGCCATATAGGCTACTTGTAATTAAGGCTGGTCTAGGACTCCTTGAACACCTTGCTAGACATTTGTGTTCAGCCAAAGCTATAATGTTGCAATGGAAACAAAAGCTGAATAGTTAAAAGGAAATATAAATGGCCACAAAAAACAAATCCTAATTTTCTTGATTAAAAGCTACCACTTCATTGCTATCCCAGTGCAGTGAAAGCTGCATGCAGCTAAATCTAGTCGGAACATTTTTTAATTAAACTATTGATTTGGAAGTGTTATCATTTTGTCAGAGAACAAATACCCTGTACCTGAATTTAAAAAGGGTAATGGGAGAAAGATCCAGACTATCATAACCCAGTGCTGCATAAGTAGAAAAAAACAAAGTAAATTTAAAAATGGAGTATTATAAAAGTTTTAATATGAGTAACATGGACAGGGAAGCAGTAAAGAAGTAAAAACTCTTCTCATTAACGCTCAGTGAAATGGGAAGAAGCAACAGACACTTGTTCTACTGCAAGGGTGATCAAACACTGGAACAGGGTGTCCTGACTGGCTGGGTTGTCTCCATTCTCATAGGTATTCAGAACCTAACTCTGTCAAGCTCAGGGCATTCTGCTCTGGTGGCCCTGCTTCAAGCAGAGTGGTGTTTAACCACTTAGGAATCTTCAGATATCCCTTCCAACCTCAGCTGTGCTACAGTAACATCAGAATTTTCTTTACTCTGGCCCACAAGAGGAAAGATATTCTGCTTAGTGAACATTTAATAGTAATTTCTGATTTTAGCTAGGCAAACTGTTATCTAGTAAAACAAAATGCAGTTTTATACATCAAAGTTCTGTATATTTTGTATAGCAGTCTTTCTAAACACTTAAAACCCTCAATACCAGTGCTATAGCTGAAGAAGATTCAATACTAATATTGAAGAGAAATTGCATAGAAGCTGTAATTATTTCTTTTACCTGCTAATAGTCAAATAGATCTTCGTTTATCAGAGCAACAACTCTCAAATCTCCAAATAAAATCCATAAAAATATAAACAGTGAAATTGGATTATATTAACATCTCTAAAGAAGTTTGGGTTTTGATACATAACAGGGCACAGAAAATAATTTGAGGATCTTGTCTACAATATTTCTGTCATTTGTGATGAATGTGCTAGAAAGCATCATGCTCCATTTTAAAAAAAGAAAACTTACATTAAATATTGCTCATGGCAACTCATTTTGAAAATGCATCACAAGTTCTACAATCTAAGTTGATGGTTCAAAGCAAGAGACTCATTTTCAAAAGTGCAAAGTATAATTGTGGTCTCTTATGCAAGCAGGAAATTGAATGAATCAAAAAGTCTTTTGAAGCTGCATATTAGAGACCCTGAAACAGTTCCAAAGTCCCTGCTGACTGTACAGTGGAGAGGGATTCTGAGAAGCATCACCTCCCTCTTCTTTCCCACGTGTTTGTTTCCATGCAGGGAAAGCCCAGGCATGTGGCCCTGACAGGAGTCACAGCACATCCAAACAGAAGATGATGACAGAGCTTAAATTATACCTGTGACCAGGCTTGTGGTACAGCTGTGGCATCTGCACATCAAGAGTGCATAAAACATACAATTTGAATGCAAGTCTGTGACCAGTGCACTAGAATGATAAAATAGATATTATTTTTTAAAAAGCATCTTCTACTAAATAATTAATCAAAACCTTTTTTTCTGGTTTTAATGCTAAGAGAGAAATAGTTGCTACAGAAACTAAAAGGGGAAAAATCTCAGAACAGAATCAAAGTGAAGTAACTGTTTCTCGAGAGCTTTTACTTTTAATTAAATTGCAAGATTTATGAAGTCATGAAAGCATTGCAAAGAGGACAAAGAAACACAGTCACAGGAGCTTAACAACATAGATTTTCAAGTTTTCACTTACAGCATTTGGTTTCGTCATGGTTATTTGGGCAGTCAGGCTTAAAATCACAAAATTTGTCAGGTGAAGTACATTGCCCATCCCCACATGAGAAATATCCCCCTGGACAGTAAAAAGATGAAGCATTAACATCTGCAGATTCTGTTTCCCCTTAAAAATCAGAAAAAGACATGTACACAAACCCACAAGTACATAAAATTGTAAGAAGGGCTTTTTATCTTCTTTTAATATAGCGATGTGCTCAGCATAAGGAACAGAGCAGCACCCATGCAGTGTGCTGGATTATATCACAGCTGATAGGAAACACAGCTGATCTCAATGTCTGTTGGTCTTCAACTACATCTTAGTGCCCACAATATTGAAACCTTTGTGTGAAAAGTCGTCAAATTCACCTTGGTGCTGCAGAGCCAGGCTCCTGCTCAGAGGCCAGAGGCTGGTGGGGCTCCCTGCCTTTCCCTGGGAGCCAGGTGTGGGTTTTCCACCCAGCGGTTCCGCTGTAGCCGCGCGCTCTGCGCTCGGGCCACAGTGAAAGCTGCAAGAAGTCAAAGTTGGGTGCTGCACCGTTACTAGCCTGTACCTCAACTTACACACTAGAAAACACACCAAATTTCAATGAATGGGGAAACAAAAAGCCAGGGTCAGCTGGTTTTTCTTCAGTAGATTTCTGGAAAGTAAGTCAGAGGAATGATGAGCAGCTTTTCATATCCTTTGTTTAACTTAACTTTTTAAAATACTCATATTTCTATCCAGACAGAGATTTTTAAAAAAATAACTCCTTGCTAAAAACAGTATCTTTATGATTAATGGGTAAACGAGGGTGTTGTAGGAAAAATAATTAAAGCAAAGAATTCTTTCTCTAAATACCTCAACTCCACTGTATATATGGATCAGAGAAGCCTAAAAAACACAATGCTGAAGTTCTCTATTATGCCTTTAAATTTTTGGATATTAAATTCAGACGGTTATAATTCATCAACATCACCCCTGACTGCACATGTGCCCATACCATTTTTGAAAGCAGCTGTTAGCATCAAGAGGACCAGGAGCAACAGTCTGACAGAAGGTTAGGTTACTTTAAATTTCCATCCATTGTCTCTTCAAGACTACAGAGTGTGAGCACAAAGACAAGTTTGGTGGGCATTTATTATACATCAGATATTTAGCAGTAATGATGGGAGAAACCTCTTGCCCTAAAGGTAAATCTCTTTTTCCTCTTTAGTGGAAAATACAGGATGCTTTTCTTCTGCCTCTGCATCCAAACATGAATGTGAGCAGGTGCTACATAGTAAGTGGTATCAGGAAATTCCCAACAGAGCTAATTTTGCAGAATTAGTGCCAAATCTCATAGCAGCTAATGTATAACACAAGGATGAAAGCCTTCATTATAGAACAATAGAATGGTTTGGATTGGGAAGGACCTTTAAGATCATCTAGTCTGCCATGGGCAGAGTCAAAGACCCATCCAACATGGCCTGGAATGTTTCCAGGGAGGTGATTGATTGCACCATCTTTTCTCAGATTATCCTCTACTTTACTAAAAGTAACTTCAAGCTGTCAGTCAAATCACAGTTATATATAGCAGACATTGGGGAAAATGTATTGAAAACCATGAAACTTGCCTTCACTTTCGTGGCTGACTCCTGGAAGTGAGCTATTCACAGCTGCACATTCCTCTGTTATACTGATGCCATCAATAGCAACGGTAGCATTTGTTGTTAGAGTACTACCTCTCAAGATAATCTGTAAAGACAGAAAAAAAAGTTAATTCGTTAAACGTGACATGATAAAAAGACACAAACACACTCACACTTACTTATATATTCCTTTATAATTGATGACATCTGCACAGGAACTAAATAGTTCCAACAACCAGCTCCGAACACCAGCCAGGCAAAGCTACAACTGAGATTTGGTCAGGTCAGAAATTTGCTCCTCAACGGTCAAAGCCATAACTTCTTTAACCTAGAGAAAGTTATGCAACCCAGGTGAACTGGCTTCAATCAAAACTGGTAAAAGTCATCACTATTGAATTAATGGTCTTCTTGTTGGAACACATAAAAATCTATCTATCTTCTTAAATTAGCTATTCATGGTTACCAAATATGATGATTTGCAACACCATTTAATTGTGTTCATCTTTACTATGCCTGATGAAGTTAGCAATGTGGTACAATAAATGTAGGGATAGATTGCAAATTGAAGAGCGTCACTGTCAATCTCACCTCTGTGCCTGGGCAGATCATGGAACAGATCCTACTATAAATTAATCTAAGGCACATGGAGGACAGGGAGGTGACTCGAGACAGCCAGCATGGCATCACCAAGGGCAAGTCCTACCTGATCAACCCAGTGGCCTTCTGTGATGAAGTGACTGCATCAGTGAAGGGTTATGGCTGTCCCATATCTGGACTTCTGTAAAGCCTTTGACATGACCCCCACAACATCCTGCTCTTTAAATTGGAGAGAGATGGATTTAATGGATGGACTGTTAGGTAGATAAAGATTTGGTTGCATGGTCACCTCCAGAGGGTAGTTGTCAATGGTTCAGTGTCCTGATGAACATCAGTAACAAGTGGTGTCCCTCTGGGTCTGTATTTGCACCAGTGTTATCTAATATCTTCATTAATGACATAGTGTGATCCAGTGCACCCTCAGCAAGTTTGCCTGTGACACCAAGCTGAGAGGTGCAGGTCACACGCCTGAAGGCCAGGATGCCATCCAGAGGGACCTGGACAAGCTCGAGAAGTGGCCCATGGGAATCAACAAGACCAAGTATAAGGTGCTTTACGTGGGCTGGAGTAACCCCCAGTGTCAACACAGGCTGGGGATGAACTGATCGAGAGCAGCCTTGCCCCAGAGGCCTGGGGGTGCTGATGGGTGAGAGGCTGGATGTGAGCTGGCAATGTGCACCCACAGCCCAGAGAGCCAAATGTGCCCTGGGCTGCATCCAAAGCAGGGTGGGCAGCAGGGGAGGGAGTGGCTTCTGCCCCTCTAATCTGCCCTTGTGAGACCCCATGTAGAGCATTGTGTCCAGCTCTGGGGTCCCAGCTCCTGTTGGAGTGAGTGTAGAAGAGGTCACCAAGTTTATCAGAGGGATGCAGCACCTCTCCAATGAGGGAAGGCTGAGAGAACTGGGTTTATTCAGCCTCAAAATGAGAAGGCTCCAGAATGACCTAATTGCAGCCTTCAGTACCCAAAGGGAGCTTACAAGATGGAGAGGGACTTTTTACAAGGTCACGTAGTAACAGGACAAGTGGAATGGGTTCAAACTTTAAAAGAGTAGGTTCAGATTGGGTATTGGGAGGAAATCCTTTACTTTGAGGGTGGTGAGGCACTGGAACATGTTGCCCAGGGAAGTTGTGGATGCTCCATCCCAGGAGGTGTTCAAGGCCAGGCTGGATGCATCCCTGACCAACCCAGTCAAATGAAAGATGTTCTTGCCAATGGGGGTTGGAACTAAATAATCTTTAGGGTCCCTTGATTTTTGTTATAAAATGTTATTGTAATGCCTAGAATACTGAAACAATGGCTGTGCTCTTTAATAGATGGACCTGCAGAAAAAGCTGAATTAAATTATTTTTCATATGGGCATTAAAGAATGGAAATTCTCTTTTTACATTTCATCATTAAAAGTAAATTAATTCTGAAGGCCAAAGTAAAATATCTTTTTGAAAGCAATGTAAATGTGATATCTAATTAGCTGAAAAGGTAATTCCTCAGCCACACTTTCTACAAGTGTATTCACTTTTGTCCAATTAATCTCAGGCAATCCTGAAATGTCACATAATTTTTACAAACTTCCATTTAATGGAGTCCTCTTAAAGACAGAAAGCTGGGAATCCTGAGATAACCAACACCAAAATTTTACCTGTTGAAGAGTTTTTTAGTGAAAAGCTTTAAACAATTATATAATCAATCTGCAATAAATACAGTGCCAAGTAATACATGTACATTATAATAAAGAATGACATGACAGGGCTAAGCACAGACTTGGCACAAAAGATGGGGATGCTTGAAATTACAGCATCTTGAGGAGCAGTATCATGTCTAAAGACAAAACTGTATTTAAAAGTAAAGATTACTTTTGCAATTTACTTTTTACTTGTATCTATTAACTGATGCAGAATGATGACTTCCCTTAAGTTCTTTATCTTAGTAAGCACTTAGAAACTTCTCAAAGATTATTTTTCTTTACAAATGCTGAATATATGACAGTTTCATAAGCATGTTAGTCTCAGAAGTGCAATCCTTGAGATTCTTGTATGAAAGAAACCTTGTGATCTTTACTTTCCACAATCAACATAAATGAGTATGATTTGAAGATAGATTTTTAAAATTTTAATCTATTAATCTCCTGAAACAAGGAGATTGACCAATGTATGGGAGGAAAATACAAAGACTGTATATGGATGAGGTTGCTTGTGATGCAGAAAAGATAAGAAAACAGTGAGAATCACAGTTTACTCCCCTACAATACAGAGTAAGTCTGATTTTTTTTTTTAATAATACCCAGGGAAAAATTCAGCTGAGAACTGAGAGGAAGAAATAAGATTTTCAAAGAGTAATTTTTCCTTTCCCCCTGAGTCCTTCCTGCTTCTCCACATTGAGAAAAACTAAAATGTCTTCAACTGCAGTATCTTTACTTCCCCGTAAAAGCCTTGATTTTGATAATGCTTGACTCTTTATGAAGGTAAAACAAGAGCTGGGTCAGTCATGCAGAAATATTCCGGTTAAAACACACTGCTACTTTTTAATACCATCTGGCTTCAGGTCTGGAAGACAGTCTCTCAACATTTAATTTTACCACCACTCATGAAAGTCATGTCTTATATAAAATAATCTTGATCTTTATTAATAAATTGAAATATTTTCATGTAAAAACCAAAAAGCTTAAGAAATAGAAAGAAACAGATATACAAACACTTTCCAAAATGAGCTGTTTGAAGAATTACACTCTAAACAATTTAGATGGCTTTTGTCTTTCAAACAGCTTTTCAAACAAATTTGTGTTCTCATTAAATAAGAAATAATTTTACCTTCCTTTTTAATGTCTATATCTTCTACTATACAATGACCATTGTGTCCATTAAAGAGCCATAAACATAGAGCTGGGACTAGAAATTTCCTTCTACAACTCCAAAACCTTGAGCTAAATGAACATGTTTCTTAGCTTACATCTGCAAGCTGCAGAAGGAAGTTACCTCTAAGCTTCAATTAACCAGAAAAGCACAATATAAATCTGTTACCCTTCAACTTCATTTTTTTTTAACGACTGCAGCTAAAGAACTTGTAAAGCTAATAATAAACATGGATGTCTTTGTGTTGATCCTTTTATCCTCTCAGTGGGATATCCAACAGAGGGCATCATCTCACGTTAATAGGCAGAGAACATAACACATCCTAATGAGCAACCCCTACTCGTTGCTCTTTCCCAGAAATAAAAGTCTGCAGGGATAGTGTGGCAGAAAGCCAGGCTTCCAGTCCTCAAAAACACTCTCCTGACAGACATGTACAGCTAGGTAAGAACATGCTCTAGCTTTTGTTGGATCTAAGAATTTTAAATTCATTCAATACATGCATACTTAGAATAAAACTTGTTTCTTTTCTGACTTTGAAGTAGAGAAAAATATGTGCATCCCTACTGCATCTATGTTTATTTTGAGTGCAGACTGAACTCTGCAATAGATCCTACCAGAATAATTCATTGATTCACATATCAGAGGTGCCCAGTTTGCCTTAAGGGTTTCTAAGATAAATTAATCTGAATGTGAAAAGTGCTTATCTACTCAGTATCAAAGTCAACAAAAGAAATAAGAAACTGTCTAAACAAATGCACTCTGAGTACAAAGGCTGTTGGGTGTCCCAACAGGGACAGGGTTTCTATGGGATGGTTCAGACCTTCTGAGCTCCCTGCAGCAGCATTCTGCTCGAGTTTTTCCTGCATCTATTTTATTTCTGATGTTTTATAACACTAAGAAGGCATGTGAAGATTAAGAACTGTGAGATTGCCTTAAATGACCGCAAGGCATTGTTCTTGAATTGTTTCAGAGGCTTCTACTCCTCAGCTGCAAGCTGCAACTCTTCAGCTGAGATCTGCTAACTCACTGATGTGTGTAGTCCAAGTGAGCTGCAGTTTCAAGTAAAACAGATTTAGCTAAGCTAGCACTTGTTTCTGGTCTCTTAGATGAGATATAACCTAAGAAGCCTAGATCCTGCTGGAACAAAATTCTGCTACTTGTTGGGACGTCTAAATGCAGTTCCTTCTTTTCTGACTTTTTTTTAAGGGTTTTCTTAATTGGAATTAACAGTTTCTGTTCTACCTGGAGTCTGAAAAATTAAGCAACCAGTCTAAATTTTACTTTGTTTTGTTAGCTTCTTTTCTTTTCACGGAACAAAATAAAATTATTTTGGCAAGCTTTCTTTGTCTTTTCCTTTTCTTCTCTTTGACTTTTTAAATAAGAAGGGATTATACAGTATCAGAAAAAAACCACATCATAATTACACAACTTAACTTCTCCCCAGTATGGCATAAGAATTGAAAAGTTACAGAATTGAAAATAAAAAGGCATCAGGAAAGAAGAGGAAAAAAAAGAAAAAAAGTTATAAAACTGAACAGTGTCTATCAATTTTGTTGAGTGGCCAAAAGGACAAATAAAAATACCGCTGTGAATGTAGTGAATAGTTCCTGTTCATATTTAATATATTTCTTCAAGTTTTGTTTTAAAAATACAGATTTTGTTGAAAATTACAACCATCTAGTTATAAAACTATCTTTTCATTTTTCATCTAATATTTTTCTCTTTTTTTTTGTCCCTCCTGATTAATTTTTTTGTGGTACCTATCTGGTTTTTCAGATCAACCGCTATCAGATATGGTCACACCAACACAGCTGATGTGTATAGTGACTTCAAACCATAGGTGTCCTCTTTTGGAGCCCTGGTTATGTGACTTTCCTGTCTGCAGACAACAGAGTGCCTATTTGATAGAGTCCTGTTATTGTTGTCTGGGTACCTTTGCCACAGTACACAAAAACCTGGAGCATGTCCTGAAATCTGTCACCTGCGGGGTGCTTGAGGAAAGAATAGTAACAATCAGATAGAAAAAATTGACAGCAAAGCAGTAAAAATTTCCCTGCTTCTCCATCCTCCCAAAGAATTAATCTGTAACTCCTTCCACTGGTATTGGAATAGAGACCTCAGCAGCAACACTTAGAGCATGAAGGATACCTGCTTGGCATCAGGTGAGGGATAGGTCACAAGGATGGGGACAGTTAATATCAAACTGTTACCTGGCAGCAGGAGAGCCCACGGCTGAGCTTGACAAGGATATGTCATGCCAGGTGAGACATGGCCATCTTTGTGTTCATCTGATGTGATCCACTGAGGCAAATGAACGCTCCTATAAACAAATTTTATTTTAAAATAGATATGTCATGCTCCAGTGGCAAATAGCTACCTCAGAGAGGTAACGATATGCTTCATGAGACACATAAAGCTTATTCATAGATCAAAACGATCTAAACTGCTTTGCCATCAGTTCAGTCTCTGTGGATAATGAGGAGGGTGTTGTAACAGGCTGTGACAAGCAGTGTCTATGTGGGCAAAGACAAAACAGAATTGCTAAGTGCTCCTGGCAATCCCACTTCTGAAATGATCATGGCTGATTCCAAAGACAAGGAGAGAGGGAGAAGGAAATAAGGCTGTTTGAGCAGCCACAGCTAAGACTGTCCTGGCACCTGCAAGCACTTAACCCAAGGAAGTGACTATGGAGCCCCTCAAAGGCAGTGCAGATGTTGCTTTTCTGAGAGCATTACTGTGCAGATCTGCTGGAAGTATTTTTTATCTGCTCTCCTCAAGTAAAAACCTTAAGGTCTCCAACCTTAAAACATTACAATTACCCATCACCTTCACACCTTGCCCATCCACTCTCTGCATGGACTGCGGAGAGCGGAGGAGCTGCAACACAGAGCACCCTGGAGATCAAACAACAGAGATCTCAGCCAAGATCCCTAAAGGACACATTTTAATTGGCTTAAATAATGTTTCAAACGGAATTTAAACCAGAAATTATTTCCTTTAGGGTACAGTATTCACTCTCAGCACAGCCCAGCCACTTTTAAGCATGCTAACAATGTTGCAGACCACAGGAGCCAATGGAATAAGCTATATTTTCTCATGGGGTCCACAGACTTGACATTGTTGTCTGTGCTAGTGGGGATGAAAGCTTAATTAAAGATCTAATCTGAACTCTGGCAAATGCACTGCATTTGGATTTGAACTACAGCAGATGTGCTTCAGACAAAGGTAGGGAAGGATAAACATTTTCAAGGGGCCCTAAAGCAGCATATTTTGAATGCCGTCAGTGCTGCCTTTGCTGAATACTGAGACGTTTTCATGAAAGTCTGTGCAAAACAACACTAAAGGCTCAGTCCTTTTTGAGCAGTTATATTACACATATTGCCTTACATCTTGGAAAATCAGCTATTGTGCTGCTGCAGTCATACTCCTTAGCCATTTATTTCCCATGGATTCATAATGAAGCCGAGGGTTAGGTCCAGCCCCAAGTGAATAATGGCATTGCTTTAGCAAGGCTGGCACAAAGAGGGGACCATTCCAGCTCCCTGCACAAACAGGAATGCTGCACTCCACAGCATGAGGGAAGCTCCCCTCATTGGAATGCAAGGGTACTTCAAAGGACCCACTTTTAATTCGCAGCTGAGGCTCTACTGTAGCCTTGTTAAGATCTTCATTAATCAAAATTTGCTACTGCCCTCCCCAGGAGAGAAGAGAGATGAGCACTCCCCGGTGCTAAAAGAAACAGTTGCAGCCTGAAGGATGGTGATTTAATGTTGGCAAAACCTTGCTCAGATTCTGGAATCCTAATTCTGAAGTCGTGGCTGTAGCAGGCACAACGATAGATTGGTACAAAACCACCTCAGAAACACCTTTTCAGCTAACTTATACAGGGAGAGCAACATTACTGGCTTGAGAGGTGGGACATAGTAACCTCCAAACCTGCTTGAGGCTTCAACCTGCACCAACACTGAGACAAACTTGTAATAATTCAGGTATCAAAGCATCTTAAATGAAGCAGCACATAGCTCCATATGGGTGATTTTAATATGATAGGCTGCCAGCAGCCTTCATTCTGACCACATTACCCCTCAGATCTCTGCAGCACCTAGAGCTAGAGAAAGATGCATTTTGAAACCTGTAGCACAGTGGTGTTTACATGAAGGAATGCAGATCCAGTCCCACTCTAAAGAGACAATAAAGTGAAGTATCAAACAGCTGCTGAGAAAAGTGAGCAGCAACTTTGGGGCACTTCATCACATGAGGACCAATGGGAAAAATACCTCTGTTCATTTAGAATCATTCTGTAGCACACACACACATACTTCACCCACTACTGTTTGCTCAGGTGAATTTTAATCCCAAAGTTGCTGTACCTTTGAATGCTTAAGGTGGAATACTTAACATGCCACATTTCTTTAACATGAACATGGAAAAGAAGTGTGGAGGTCTGGCTGAAGATAATGTACATAATTAATTAAATCTAAATTAAAGGGGCTCTGGACTGTGAGACAGATTTTAATCTTATCTCCACTGGAAGCAGTGCAATAGATACTTTTAAAATTAAAGTCACAGAATACTTGTCAATATTATTTGACAACAAAAAACATGCTTGGCAGTTTTATTTTTATGGAGTGTGCTATAATAACATTTTCACTTTGGAAAAATATTTTTAACAGCCCTCTTCTGGAATAACATGGTTTTCTAGCTGAATGTATTGGATGGCAAATATAGGCTGAAGGGAGGACAACTCTTTAAAGGAAATGATACTCACTCTATTTTTTCCAGACAATATGGATTAATTTAACTGCACTCTACAAAAAGCTATTTGTCCAAATAATGCTTCCAAGAATGGTCCCTATGTGAATACTGGGTAAACAGTGGTTATGATATGCTCAAAGTCAGCTGTCAGTTCAGAGGTCAGTATCTCAAAAAAACCCTGCATTCTGGCATCCTACTTTAAAGTCTCATCCCTGAGTGATTGTGCCAGCCAAAAATAAGGGTTACAAAGACAGTAACTAGACCACAGCTAAAATAGAGCATCTCCAACAGACTGGCTTTCTGTAGCACATTACCTGTGTTATTTACATCCTGTGTGGCACCCAGTTCAAAACAGTTTTTATGATCAGTCTGTGACCATTTACAAGTAGGAATTTTCATGACAGAAGGAGAAAAATAATAAGTCATCTCACTATGCCCCATATTATTTGTGTGGCCTCTGCCAGGGAGTTCTCTGTCAAGGGGAGCCTGTTCTTTCATTATGTTCCAGTCAGCATCACCTTTGCTCAGTGGCTTCCATCCACAAAGGTCAGTCTCAAAATCACAGAAGGTGTAATTAGCTGTGGTAAGAACAACAACAACAAGAGATCAATAAGTTGAACTTGATGCAACAGTTTAATGCCACAACTCTGATGTTTTGTATTTGGATGCAGTAAGAGTATTGAAGAAGCACAGATGCGTTTCAGGTTATTCAGATGGATAATAAGTTCTAGAATATGGGTAACAGGTTGGGCAGGCCCTTCCTTTCTTAATCAAACTAGAATCATGAAACAAGCTACCTGTAAGAGAATAAACATAATAAAGACCTGTATATAAGTTGCTATTATAAAAATAGTATTAAATATTTTTTAAAGAAGAACAGTACCAGTAATTTAGTTATGAATGTGTGAGAAAAATCAAATGTATTTAGAGCTTAAAATATATGGAAAGCAAAGATGAATTAAGCTTTCATTTAATTTATTTTTGAGAATGAGATTCATTTATCAATTATTCAGATTGCCTAGAAATTTTTATTGCAAAGTAAAAGACCATTTTCTCAGTTGGTATGGATGAGACCAATCGAGATTGTATAAAAATTTCACATGCTCCTACATTGATTGAGTACAAATAATTATTTTGATAAGTAAATTTTATACTCAGAGTTTTCTTTTCTGGTCCAGAACAGCTTCCCAAGGCACTACACTTAACTCCTGGGGTCACTTATTGCAATTGCAACCATTATTTTAGGACTGGATTTGTCACCTTCGGCTCCCAGAGCACATTCATCTGATCATATCATGCTCAGACACAATCATACAGATTACTCCAATTTTCAGATTGTACAAAACCAAAATGAAATGCATCTTTCTGGAAACACTATTGTAGCAAAGTGAAATAGTAAAAGTTTCCCAGGAATAAAGAGGTTATTTGAGCAGCCAAATCTTAAGGTACAAAATAAACCACAAATATCAGTGTCCCTTACCTGGCTTCACCATATACATTAAAATTTGATGGTGCATGGTTTTCTGTTCAGTGCAGCATGTTTAGTTAAAAGTGAAACTTGGTTAACTTATTTAATTAAATTGTCATGCTTTTCACAAGGTATCTTTTAATTAGACTTCAAGTGCTAGTACATTACAGTTGAATATGCAAATTGATATCCGAGACTAAGCTGTTTTGGTAATTAATCCTATGTCTAGGCATTTTGTTTTCCTTAGCTAAGCAGCCTTGAGAGAACCAATGGGACACAAAAAGACAAACATTCTTTGATTAGATGTCTCCTTCTCCTGGCCTCCCCAAACCCCACAAAAGGTCTTCTGCATAAACAGCTGACTGCAGTGTCTGCACAGTAAGATCCAAAAGGACATCCATAAATGACCCTGTAAGCACCAAAGAAAAAAAGGTAAATTAATGATTTAAATATGAAACTAAGATCAAGATGGTACTAATAACCATTATTTTACAGCTCTAAAAGGGATTTAGCATGGAAACATTTTTTAATTTGCTATTATCTTTTAAGTAGAGGCATTTGGGACCTCAAGAAGATTTGTCATGCTGACAAAAACAACAGCTTTTGTGTGATCAGAGCCCATCACTGCCTTTGATGTTCAACAGGAAGAGAGGTGTGGTGAAATCAGCATTTGTAGCATTGGTAGTACAATTTCTTCTAACCCTATAGATGTAGAAAGAAGTATATAAACATCAATTTTTTGGCTGAATATATAAGCAGTAGGGAAAAAAAGACTTGCACACAGAGCAAAACACAATCCCAAATCAAATTGGTTTTGTCCAGTCATATTTTTCAAACTTTATTCAAGTCTGAACACAATTATAAAGGTAGGAAGAACATTCATAGTGGTGCACTTCAGGGGTTTTTCTTGTTGTGGTTGTTCACTGTTGAGTTTGGTTTTTGTTGATGATGGTTGGTTGGGTGTTTTTTTGTTTTGGTTATTTTTTTTTTTGGGTGGTGGAGAAGAAATATAACATAATAATGCTGACCACATTTTAGACGCTAAATGTTATTACACCTTTCACTTGAAATTTAAAGCTCTAAACAAGCACCCAGTCATGCAGAAATACTGACCAGAGCCAATTACCAAACCCAAGGGTTCCCCCTATGCAGTGTCTGGAAGTGATACTTCAATTTAAAAGTGTAAATATGTTGTAGAACAGCTAGCCTCCAACTGTGAGTGAAATGCACTTGTCCAAATTAACAGTAGAACTAAAACTTTATGTCTATTTAATTCTAAAAACTAAAGGGGGGGCTTGTAAATGTTTAATCAAGCTTGAAAGAAAAGTTCTGTGCTTTGGCTAAAACCCAAATCCAAGAAAGACAGTTTTTCAGTGTGTTTTTTCATTCCTCAAACATTAATAAACCTTAAGAAATGTGCCTTTCCTATCAAACATTCAACACTTTTATCTGAATCTTCAAGGGATTATAGGTAATCTTTCACTATTCATAGTAGGAAAATAAGTGACTGCACAGCCTATAGTTTTTGAGTAGTCATACTACAGTTATGTTTGACATAAAGCTCTCTTCTGATATATTATTCTCCTTCCTACTGCAAGTCTCAGCACCAGAGCTTATGTTTTATATTTCACTAGGAAGATTTCAATGGATTCAAAATGCAGATAGGTTTTTGAAATTTTGAGTGGAAAATGAGTCAGTTCTCTATTTTGGACTTTTATCAAATAAAATTCAGCAAAACAGAAAGGAAAATAGAAATGAAACAACAACTTGGTTTCATTTTAACAGTAAGTGAAATTTGAATTTTTTTTTAAATTCTTGTGAATATACCAGTATATCTCAACTGGTGAAGGAGTAAATTATTACATTATTTCTACAAAATCCAATGATGCGCCCAGGAAAAAAATTGTTCCCCCAAAATTTCTTGAGTTTAAGAGTTTAAGAGTTAAGAATAAGCATAGGTTACTAAAGCCATAAAATACACTAAAAAGATTTTCAATTAATACCAGCTATTTTCAACATATTAAAAAAAAACCAAACAAAAACCCCCTCAAAAAATAATGCCCAAAACTGCCCCACAAAACCCAGGAAACAAAGCACATATTTCAGGAGCGCTGGGAGGTTAAATGGGAATGTTTTTTCTTTGACTAGCTTACTCTGTCTATCTGTCCTAGGATGACTTTATGNCCCCAAAATTTCTTGAGTTTAAGAGTTTAAGAGTTAAGAATAAGCATAGGTTACTAAAGCCATAAAATACACTAAAAAGATTTTCAATTAATACCAGCTATTTTCAACATATTAAAAAAAAACCAAACAAAAACCCCCTCAAAAAATAATGCCCAAAACTGCCCCACAAAACCCAGGAAACAAAGCACATATTTCAGGAGCACTGGGAGGTTAAATGGGAATGTTTTTTCTTTGACTAGCTTACTCTGTCTATCTGTCCTAGGATGACTTTATGGTGCTTGTATCCCCAAATTGTCTGCCCTGTTTGTGTAGATATTCTGTTCTGTACCTTTAAGGCTAGAGCAAAGAGGGAAGGAGCGCGCAGTTTGTTTGGAGAAACTGCTCTGACTCCTCCACATTCCTTTTTCCCTTGCTCGGACGGTGCTGTCTTTGGACAGACGGACGGAGTTTTTTTTCCTTTCTCCTTTTTCCTTTTTAATTGGTTTTTGGCTAATTAAAGCAGGAAAGTTCTTGGACAGAGTCTTTGCCTTTTCATTGGGACTGAAATCTGCCCTGCCCTGGACTGAGAAGACCAGAGAGGCACCTGCGGCCCACCGGGGCCTGGCCCCCCTGAGAGAGACTGAGGGAGAGCTGAGCACACCCACGGCAAGGACACTTTCATTCTGTCCATCCCTTTTGGAGCAGCGAGAGGTTTTATTGTTTCATATTATTCAATTGTTAATGCTTGTGGGTTTTTGTTTGTTAAATAAATAGTTTTTTCCATTTTTCTCAGAGGAATTTTATTCCCAAACCAACTGAGAGGGAGGGGCTGTTTTGGGCTTACTTCCCAGAAGATCCTATATGGAAGTTTCCTCCCAAATTTGCCCTAAACCAGGACACTATCCCAGCTCCTCACGATCCTCCCAGAAAGACAAAGCAGTTCTGTTACCTAGGCAGGGTTAGCAGCCAAGCCATATTGCTTCAGTTTGCTGGCCTGCAGTGCATAAAGGGCTTCAATGCTGCTCTGAGAGCTCAGTCAAATGGGGACACTCAGCTGGTCTCTCCATCACGTTGGTGTTTCCCTGAACAATGGTATAGAATGAGGAGGGCTGCTCCTCTCATTCAGTGTGGCAGCACCTAAGTGTCTCTGGGATTTGAGGAAATAACTGTCATTAGGAACAGAAACCAAAGAACCTCTTCGCCATTAATATTTTGTCATTTCTGGCTAACATTTTATGTCATTTTGTGAAAGTGAAGGGTTACACATACGCCTGCTTTCTGAGTGTCTGTGCACCTTCCCTACCAGTTTGTGATTAATTTTATTTACCTAGAATTTGTGAAAGGATTCGTACAGAAATGTCACAGATGACCATAGATCATCCAGCCTGAATTTCCTCATAAGTCATTACACAGACAACCCATAACTCTCATAGGTGAGATGGCCTCACCTCCTTCTGAAACAACTCAGTTCCCTTCCTTAGGGTTGAGAGCTTAAGAGAATCTCATGTCCACCCTTGGTCTGCAGTGGCCACATTTGCTTGGAGCTGCTCTGGTGAAACACAAAGGCAGTGCTACACCGCCCCAAAGCCTGTGAAAATAACATGGCTGTAGCTTCTCGTTCTCCACATGCACACACAAGATTGATGAACAGATAATGACAATTTCAGGCAAATTCAGTGTCACAGAAAACCCAGATATGTTAAGTAAAACAAATGTTTCAGACTAAAAAGTGCTCTTTCCCCTTTAAGGTTGAATGGTAATAAAAATATGTGCATCTGTGCTCATCTGCTGTGGAAGGTTTCAAGGATTTCCAATTGTAAATTGGCATACTGTAAATTGAATGCAGTAAAAGCTACGTGGCTTTAAAATTATACAGGTTTCCTTCATTCTACATATTCCATATTCATAAATTATACAAATCCTGTGAAAAGCTGAGAATATTTACGGTAATACTAGAGGTGCTAAATGAAAAGCAGCAGTGGTAAAGGTGGCTGTTTTAAGAAAGCTTCTAATTAAGCTAAATGGAATTAATCCTCTTTCAGAATTATCTGTAGTATGAACCCACGCCACAGTAATTTTGAATTTACATGGATGCTGATGAGCAGGTAATTTCCAGAAATACTACTGCATCAAAGTGTGATATTACTTGAAAATAACAAGTGATTCCTAGACTTGTTTCCAAACTGCTAGGACTGCTAGCAACTGATTCATTTATATTTATGGGTTTATAAATGTTGTGAAGGTTATACATAAATAAAGTAAAAAAATACTAAGTATAGTGTTTGAAATATTAGTTATTTGACACAGTATCTAGTACAAAACTTCCTTTATATTAGGTAGGAAATAAAGAAAAAGCATCAGCATGAAAGGGATCTTTATAGTCCTTTAAATTATCCCAGTACTGCCTCTCACTTTCTGTTTGAATATATCAACTAGATTTTCATAATTTGTTATCATTCACTGAAATAAAAAATTTAGAGGTGATCCGAAATAAGAGATGTCAAAAAAGACATACTGAAAATGTAGAATTTAATAGTAAAATCTGTACTTTTATAACTTGTAACTCCATTAAAGTCATAGATTTTAACAACTCAAATAAAGATGGTTACTCATGTGCATAAGTGTTTCCTAGACAATTTCTTAATTTTCAAGTCTTTTAAGTCTCATAGACTTAAATATACATTTATATAAATGAGCAGAGATAAAACGGAAAGATTAGGAACTGTTGCAAAACATGTATGTATTTGTTCTTGTAATGAATTGTGTTGTTTTAATACTATTCATGTCAAATCAATATGACCAAAGAGAAACATTATTTTAATTTCCTTATTATAATGAAACAAGAAAATTCTTAAAGGAGGGGAATCCTTCACATTAAGTAACAGCTGTCTGCCATTGCTTTTGTTCAGGAGGACATCTCTCAGGTCTTTCAGTACCTGAGAACACTTCAACAAAGGAAACTACTGAGGATGTGTCCAAGGACAGATGCTAAAAGACCTGATAAAGGCTAAAATATGCATCGCCGTACCAAATAGGGAATTTTACTGAAAGTCAATATGAATAAATATAGTGATAAATAAATAAATAATTTATAATAATAATGATCATCAATAAATAAATAAATGTTGTGTAGGACAATATCAAGATCTCATGGAAAATTTATATAATGGGAATAAAAGAACAAGGGACAAAAACAAACAAGAATTTTTTCTTTACATCTTTTTTGCTCAATATTGTGGAAAGTATCTGAAAGATAAATTTCCTAAGCTGATCAAACTGCTGAGTAGCTATATTCCATTAGGGCCCTCTTTCTTGCAAAGGAGTGTGGGAACTATCCAAGACAATATTATCATTAAAATGGGCCAACTTTAACAATAGTTATTGCCATTTTAAAGATTGCACTTTTTTTTGGTGCTCTTTTTTCTCAGCCAGTAGTCAGAGAAATAAGCAATTACTATTGGTTACTTATACTTTAGAAAAGAACCTTTTCCACCCTGTCTTTGGGGGATGAATATACTTCTGTGCACTGCTCCAATGAAATGATACCTCTTCAAACTGTGACTATCTCAATACATAGTTAAGCAGACAGTCCCTAGATCTCAGCTTCAACTGAATGTCATAGTCTTTTAATTTGAAGGGAGATAGTGGAGAACCAGTGCCAGCAGAAAAACCAAGTTAATTGCAGAAACAGCAGCAGAGAATGAAGCACTAGGCAGAGGCAGTGAAGAGGATTTTGCACTGATTGTGGCTCTCATCATTGCTTATCCCAGCACCTTAACTCTGGAGATTCCACAAAGGCCAGTGTTGAGACCATCAGGTCATTCTGACTTTTCCTTCTTGTGCCAAATCTCCATTTTTTCTGACCCATCAACATCAGCATGATGGAAGAAATATTCCCAAAAATTCTACTGTGATCTTTAAATTACTGACTAGATTTAGGTAATTTGTAATCCTTTGGTTGCCTGGCATCAACATCCAGTGTCTGAGGCACAGGCCTGTAAATGTTTGGAGTTATCTTCAACTGCAATAATTACTTTTCATCATCCTTTGACACCTAAAAATTATTCTTTTTTATTTCTAGTTGCTCTTCACCACAATTCTCTCTCATTGTTATGAAGTGGCATTGCTAAATTGCTGAGAAATAAAGTCCAGCCTTGAAAGTACAATCCACTTTCATTTCATTCCTCCCAGAGAACTTATGTGGACTCTCCACACTCCTACCAGTGGAGGTAGGACAGACACAGAGCTAACATTGGGTCAAGGCCTGTAAAATCAAAAAGAGCTCTCAAAGAGGTAGCCCCTAATGTTTGCTTAGATTCTACCCAGAGATAAAACAGTATATTCCTTCCTATTTGAAATGTTATTTCAACATTTGCACATATTACTTGTTTCAGAGACCGTTCCCACATGGTTAAGTAATTGAAAAAAATTAAAGATTCAGACTGTGAGTTAAAAAATGGCTTGAGTCACAAATAGTTCCTAAAGTCTCATCAAGCAATTAGAAAATAAAACATTATCAGTGTTTTTCGTCCTGCTACCTTCAGCAATACACAAAATTTTAATTGGCACCTCCCAGCAGCAATATACATTATCACCAATATCTTAAATATGTGCACATTTTTATCTGCAATACATATTTAAGTGTTGCTACCACACACAAACATAAAAACTTATACATGCCCTATAATAATAATTTTACAAATGGTGAGGTCTCTAAAGATATTTTGACATGGAGATCTAAAATTATTCAGAATTATTACAAACATTTTTCAGTAATTTTAATTATTTCCTTTTCATCTTGGTTGTACAATAGAAACTGTGTCTTCTAGACAAAGTTACCTTCAGCTGCAAATATAATGAAGAAGATGTAGTTTCTGAACTGTGGCCCATTTCTGTGGTGATTTGTATCACAGTGCAAATATCATGTCACTTAATGCATTTTCTGACAGTAATTCACAGTCTAAATTAGGAAACTCTTCAGAGAACAAATCCCAAAGCAGATTTCATTCCCCTGCAAATTAGGGAAGTAGAGGTTATAAAAACGGTATGTAGGGAATACATTCAAGCAAAAATACGGCAAATGTTGCATTTCAGCAGATTATTAAACAAATTACTAGCTCTATCTAAAACATGATGCTGAGGCCAGACAGAGAATCACAAAGCAATGGAAAGAAGAAAATGCTATGGACATTTTCTCTAACCTGTACGTCATTAAATATTCTGGGGAAAAGAAGCCATATAAATTTAAAATATTTTTTTCTGGTGATTTGTTGACTGGAACTGTTTAGGTTTCACAACTCTCTTCAGCAGGGTGTCCCTCTAAAGCAATGGGATGCACTCACAGCAGGTGGCTGGGTCCCCATCGCTGCCATCAGGGTGAGAGTCACAGGCTGATCCAAGGGCTGCCCCTCCCTGCAGGGGGATTCTTCCAAGGAGCAGAAACCTGGTGGCTCTGATGGTGCAGTGTCCAAGAGCTGGATGCTATTCCATCCAGATGAAACCTGCCCTTCCCTGGAGTGTTCCTATAAACATAAGCTGTCGATTGTTACAGTTAAAATATTTGCATTAACAGACAACAGAGTGAAACTGCTTTTTATGCACACAAAACAGTTCTAGGTGTAAAAAGTGCTGCATCATTTCCACTGTAAACTGTGATAAATTTCAAACCACAATGTGAAATTTTGTATGACTATCTCAGGTTGAAGTTACAGAAAATTTTAAGCTGAAATTTAATGAATTCCAAGAATGAAGTTTAAAAAGAAAAAGAGTCTGTTTTAAAGAAAAACTCATAATCTCATTAACCTTTAGCTGAAAATTAGTAATGTCCCTGTTCTTTAGAAAGGTGTCCTGAAAGTTAATATCCTAAAGACTCCATCTTCCTTTCTGAAGTGTCTTTAAAACCTCACTTTGCAGATCCTCAAGAGAAAATTTCCAGTTATAGGTGCATAAAATGATCTGGGGACTGTCCTCAGACACCAACTGGCACAGCAGAGCTTAAGAACTGATAACTGTTTCATCATGTAAAATAAAATGGATTCACCCAGTCTCTGCAGTGGGCTTGGTCCCTACCTGCTTGTAATCCTGGAACTGTTCTGGGCACTGGATGGGAGGTGGCTGATTTGCTTAGGTCAAAACCTTTCTAGGAACCATGCTGATGTTTTAATTATTTGGATAATCACACACCAATCCTAGGCCTATGCCCCCACCCTGCTTATTTTACTGCTATTGACATAGACACAGAGATTCAAGGAGCATTTCTCTCCCTGACAGCTCCCTTGCTCTGAGCAGATTTAGCACAAGCTGATTTATAGCAATGAAATTCCAGAAGAACATCTGTTGCTCCTGGCCACAGTGGAGCCCAGCTCTGTTGGCTCTCAAAGCAATGAAATTACCCCATTTGTGCTCTCCAGGTTTCTTTTGCCTGAGTTAAAGCAACAAACAGGAGGAAGAAGGCTTGGATTCATCAGAAAGATTAGCATGGCAATAAAAGAAAGCACTGAGAAACAAGAGCAGGGGTTGGAGGAATAAATAAAAATGGATTTGTGGATTTTGACAGGCTAGGACACGACCAAAGTGTGAGTCTCAGAAAGCAGTTGTGTGCAAGGGTCAGAAAGCACTGTGTAAGAGTATCTGACAAAACAGAAGGAAATGAGAAAAGATGTGGTTTGGAGCATAAGCAGAAGGGCCTAGCACACTCCCCAAAACCTGGGAATTAGGTTGGAGTGAAATCTCAAGACACATTTTCTTTCTAAAACATAAGTTATATAGGTCCTTATCTTCCACTAGAGAAAATTTCTTCAAAATTACAAAAGTCTTCTAATACTTTCCATTCTCCCTCTACCAGTTCAAAAATCAGAATGCTGCGCTGAAAATATGAAAAAAGTACAAATTTAAAGATATTATGTTTTCTTCCCTAAGTGCAGGGAACCTTGCAGTCTTTGTACAAGAATACATAGTTTGGGCTTCCTATTTATATACATACAACCTGAGCAGAGAGTAGACCTTTGTTTATTCATTTTTAGATACTGTAGATAGCTTAATTACACATCTGCTTGTTTATTCAAAATTGTCCTTGTGGGAAAAGGAGAGACAGGCAACAACACACACCTAGAACCTACTAGCTTGCTGAAATGCATTCGTTCTAACATTTGTCAAAACATCAGTTCCTGCAGTGGGCTTAGTCTTTGTCCTTTCACAGAGATTATATTTTCAGCTGATTGCTGAAACGGTAAAATATGATGGTTATTTACAGAACTACAAAAAAACCTGGAAATGAAAAATTACTTAAAAATGGAAACTTGTAAATTAATTAATATAAGAATTAGGTAGTTGCAATTTAGCACTTATCCCTGTGCCTGAAATTTCAAGGAGAAGGTGTCTTCCCAATTAGTGGTTTACTTTACATTTCACTGAAGTTCCACTAAGATCATTTACATCATCTTACTTAACAATATATTAAATATATATATTTAAATGAGTTGGTAATTCCTGAGTTGGACTCAGATGACTACTTAGAATCAAATGAGATTTCTATTCATTTTCTTGCATATTATTTAAGTCCAGCAGCTTCTGTATGTCATGTTTGTGTAGAGATTTTCTTGAGATACAACCAGAGGTTTACTCAAATTGAAGCAATGAAAAAAATAGCAAGACATTCACTATAAACACACTTTTAACAAACTTTTTAGGCTTTCTAAAAGATTTACAAAAAACAAAGTAAAGCATCTTCAAAAATTGAGCACATGCCTTTTTTTGTTCACACCTTTATATTTTCTAGCCCTGTTGGTAGCTGTATATTTACTTTGACCCATTCCTTATTAGTCATGGTGTTGGTTTCCCACAAGACATGCTCCTCCTGTAAAATGTAGAAAACAATGTTATAAAGATAATTTTTGTTCCTCCAGAAGTTATCAAGGCCATTTTCTGTCCTCTATCTTTTCATCTCCCAGCCAAATAATCACTACATGCAAAGTTGCTCTATGTGAAAAAATAGAGCTTCTCATATTCATTTGCAATCTTTGCACTGAGGTCTATTGGAGAGAGGGGAAGCAACACATATTTACTGTGACTAAACAGACTAATAATATAATTATCAGGAGTTGAGTTAGTATAATTAAAGTTAATTAATATGTAAATTAAGCCATGTTATTGCTGAATTTAACAATATGTTTCCATGGTGTTCTCTACATAAGTTTCCTTTTCAAAAATAATGGTTTATATGATGTTGTGTAATTAATTAGATTTAGTTCTCTTAGAACTGAATTTTCGGTCTGCCAGAATTACCCAAGCAATTGTGCTGAAAACTATTCTTTTAAATTTGTAAAGCAAGCACACAAAGTACAACCTAACAACTTTTAGTCATGCTCTGAGTTACCTTAATCCTTTCCTTTTCATTCCACCTCCTAAGGATAACAGGAAGAGTGCTACACATAATAAGCCTCCCTTTATGCAAGCACTCCAAACCCTTTTGATTCAATAATCTGGCAAAAGTATCTCACAACTCACCCTGTTTCTGGTCATGATCCTGCTTGGAACATACTGAGGCATAAAGGGAAGAAGGCAGAAATTTGAACTTTATATACCCACACGAAACCTTTCCAAGAAGCAGTTGCAAAGTAGAGTAAAACCAAAAAGACAGAAAAAGCTCTTGGGAAAAGTTAATATACGCTATAAACAGACCTATCATTAAAAATATCAATATTGAGACTATTTTTAGGAAGCTGCAAAGTATTGGTCATACCTTTTCCACAAAGGATATTACAGAGTTAGTGGCAGTTCAGAAAAAGATGCAAAGCAGGATAAGAGAAATGGTGAGTCTTTTGTATGAAGAGAAATTGAAAGTATAAAAACAATTTATCTTCCAGGAGATTAATAAAAGGGGTTATGACAGGCACGTGAAACGTTATCAATACTATAGACAGGGGCAGTTATCTCTTTCCTGTTTTATAATAGAAAAGAGAAGAAATGTGCTGTCTACTGCTTGGTAGGCTGTGACCCAGCAGAACAACATTGATATGATTTGTGATGTGCAGACAATTAGTGCTCTTTTCCTACCAAGGCCATTCTGATATATTAGCAAAGCTGGAAGATTAAATTCCCATTGAACATGTGTTCAGAGATCAGTTTTGGAAAACTGCAAGACAGGGCCAAGGCAATACTCTAATTTCAAACGCTCAATGACAGAAGAGATCAAATTGGATAAAGCACATTCCATACTTGATTTTAGAAATAAAAGTCAGCTGTGAGTTTCAACATCAGTATAGAATGTATTAGTCCACTTTTTTACATTACATATTCAGCAAGTCTTTCAATATTGAGGACACTTCATTCTGTGTAAAACTTGCTTCATTTCACTAAATAATTCAGCTTCCAAAGGAAATCTATTCACCTACATTAGGCACGTATGAAACACAGAAAAAGATTATGTAGTAGGAACCATATTGCATGGCAGTTTAAAACCACAGCCTGTGGTTAAATTTCTGCTTTTATTTACCATGCTCCCCCCGCCTACATGTACAAACCCTTCAAACACATTTGTATATCTTTTGGGGAGCATTGTATTTGCTGTGGATTTGAGTGGATGCACCTCGATGCTATAATTTTGTTCACATTCAGATAACAGCTTAGAAACCCAGCCCCATGACCATTTTTCTCCCAAACTAATTTTAATACAAATAGCTTTGAGCAGTAAACTTTAGTTTTCTGTACAGTAGCAAGACCCTCTGGGACTTTTTTTACACTGAAAGCTATAAGTCACCTCAAATTTGAGGTGAACCAATGAACCAATATTTTAAGCAGATTTTACCCTGTGACTTTATACAGCTCTAATAAGTCAACAACACAATTTCTTTTCCTCACAATGCTTGTAGTATTCACCCTGTTTGTCATATTTTTCCACCTCTTTGCTACAAATGAGTTAACTCCTCTAGCACATTCCTTGTGTCACTAGCTTTCTTCTAAAATATGGAAGGTGTTGCTTTTCCAGTACTTTCCTTTAAGATTTATTTTGGTGATGCAGGGGTGCGGTTGCTCAAGATAACTTTACTCTATTCCCCTTACTGTGATATATTACTATCAATAAACAACTTTTTGTGAAGCTAAAATGAGCAAGAATTGTTCCTTTTCACAACAATGTGTTTTGTCTAAGATAATGCCACTCAGATGTGAAGGATGGAAGAGAAATAATGACTTTTTATAGAAGTCTCCATTTATAAAACACTTTTTTTTGACATTTCTCTATCGATACATGCACTGCTGTGCAACCTGCACCCATTATTTTGTCCCTACTCCTCTTTCCAGAGAGTAATTTGCAACAAAGGCTCATTTGTTCCCCCACGATGATTAATCAACTTTACCTTCTGCAGAGGAGTATACTCACATGACTCTTACAAGTGTTGTTGAACACATAGAAAAATTTTAGTATATTAGGATACAAATATACTTGCACATATAAGAATGAGTTGAAATTATCTTTTGTTGCTTAATTTCTGTATTTTTCAAAGCCGTGCAAAATGTAAAGATTAAGACAATAAAAGGAAGAAGTATAAGCCCATTACTTAAGGGAGTAACAAACAATTAATGAATAGTAAATGATAGACTCAAAATTATATTGTTTGGTTTCTGTTTTTACTGAAAATGTTAAAATCCATCTGTCAGTTAACAGACAGTTAATTTTGTTAATTGAATGCACAAACTGGGGAATGGGNCGAAGCAGAGGGTCAGGCACTGACCTCTTCTCTGTGGTCACCAGTGACAGGACCTAAGGGAATGGCCTCAAGGTGTGCCAAGAGAGGGTTAGGTTGGATATTAGATAAAAGTTCTTCACCCAGAGAGTGGTTGGGCACTGGAACAGCCTCTCCAGGGAAGCGGTCACAGCACCAGCCTGACAGAGTTCAAAAAGTATTTGGACAGTGCTCTCAGGCACAGGGTGTGACCCTTAGGATGTCATATGCAGGGCCAGGAGTTGGACTTCAATGATGCTAGTGTGTACCTTCCAACTCAGGACATTCTATGATTCTGTGAATATTTTCTGTTAGCTGAACAATTAATATTGCCAAATGGGAATTCAAACATGGACCAGAATAGACCAATCATGTTACAAATACATATAAGCCAGAAGTACTAAAACTGGAATGGAATTATGACCTATTAAGTAAAGGTTGTATACTGGAAGGAATATTTTACTAGCAACAGCAAGCTCTGAGAACCTGAGGAGAATGTGTAGGAAATTAGACAATTGGGAGAACATAGGACATATATGGCAGCTAAAGGATTAATACAGACTATGCAATTATAGCCAAGATGCTGAACAACTCTTAAGACACTGGAATAAATTGCTAACAACCTTGTAAGCAGCTAAAGAATTAGAAACTGAGAAACCTACTTTAGTTGCTTCTGATGAGGAGCAGATTGTGTTTAGCAGTGTAATCTTTTTTGTTTAATCATATACAGGCTTGAAAAATTAGTTACTTCACTTTATTAAGGTTTTTTAACCATCTTATATAACACATGCTTAAAAAAATTGTGTTGATTTGGTGTATATGAAATTACTGTAAAATATGTGTGCAAATAGAAATGTGAGCTTATTTCACATAGATGTCAATAGTTTTCTATTAAAGTAAAAGATAATTATAATAAAGTTCTGCATAGATCTGTACCAGAGCCTGACATAATTATAGTGCTGACTAACTGACTGGAGAGTGTGGAGTCAGATGAAAAACAGATGATAAAACAATGGAGATACTATATTGGGAGGAATTAAAAGCTCTCTGAAGGACATCCCTTGAATTTGAGATCATCTCAGTATATAAAAACCAGTGCCAAACCAGTAAGACAAAGTTCAAATGCATATGAGTCACAACTAAGAAAGAAAAATCAAATGGTCAATGGTCAAATTACAGTAGTGTTTAATGAACAGCAGTTTGGCAAGCCAGTAATGAAAGAGGAAAAGCTGCAGATTTTCATGGACTGCAAGTTAAATATAAGCAAACAACAGGTTACTGTTGACAACTGGAGTCCATTTTCCTCATCCTTCTTCATACCCTAGAGCAATTTAAATTCCCTGTCTTCTAATTGAGTCCATAACGTCTGTATTAGAAAATATGTTCACTCATCTTTGCTCTCTCTGTTGAAAGAGTGAGGAAGGCCATGGATAAATTTACAACATCTGTGTCACTTGCCTCTAAGAACAGTACTGAAACTGTACATTGGGTAAAATCCAGTCTCCACATGTGTCGGGCCTGTCAGTGCTGGGATTTAGCAAGAATTATTCAAAGACAAAAGGTTTTGATCAATAAATATAGTGATAGGATGTGCAGGAAACTGCAAGTACACACAATCGAGAGGTTATTTTGAATGACAGCTTCCAGGACAGCAGCTCTGAGTCTTCCAGGGTCAGAACAAGCACTTGACCCTCATTTCTGTTCCTTAGCATTGGCTAGTTTAGAAGATTCATTTGTTTTTCTTAAACAACCTAATGATTCAGTAGAAAAATGTGTAAAAGTCAACTCTTCCTTCATTTCTGTTTAAGAGGTTTTAAACATGAGTCTGTATGTTGTTTTATTTCTCCTGAAACTACCAGCAGAAGTTTCTTTCTGAAGATTTTTCTGTCAAATTTTGCACTATGAGTAATTCACATCAGCTTTAAGTAAGTCTATGTGAAATAAATACAATTCTGATTGAAGGAGAAATTCAATGCCTAAAACATAAAAGGGCCAAGAGAATCTGTGGAAACAGAGTGGACTGATGTAATAAATGCCAGAAAATGAGCTTCTAATGAGCATGTAAGGACCAGTTTATCAATTAATTCAATCTAGGCTCCCAGCTCTATGGGAACTCAGATGTCAGTTTCCTTATGTTTTCCACTTACATAATTTGCTCTGTTTCTAGGGAAAGAAAACTCTTAAATTGGGTCCACTGATGCTACTTAGGTGACCTGCTGAAATCAATATTCCTATTCTGTCTCAAGGTTGCTGAGTGTCATACCTGGGAATTTACTGGCAAGTACTGTGGCACAAAACTCCATGCATTCTGACTAGAAAACTGATTATGTTACAATTCCCTGACACAGGAATGGGTCATAGAAAAATGCAACTATTGGCTTTTATAAATGAAACATGAGCAAAAGCTTGGAATTGTTTTCCTGAATATTCAAAGGCACAATCAGAAAGTAATAAATTTTTTCCATTACCTGCCCTTATTTTAAGACTTTTTGGTTGTGTTACACTTTGGGGTTTTTAGCTTCTGATCTTTGTGAATGAAGGGGATCTAATATTTAAATATGTGCATTGTTGGGTGACAAGAATTCAACTCCAGCATTAAGATATAAGAGCCATTAACTTAATGCTCTGTTCTTGCTTTCATTACGTAGGAGTGCAAAGCATCAATACTAACCTATTAAACCAGACTTCCAAAAGAGAACATCCTGATAGAAAGTCTCATGAGGTAGGGGAGGTAAGAAAGATGGAAATACCTAGCAATGCTCAACTAACATTTGTGTTTCATTCTGGCAGGGCTCTTTTATCTACTAATAAGTAGAAGAATAGAAAAAATATTTCTCTAGCATTTTGGCAAGGCAAAGCAAAGCAGATGTTTACGCAAGAACTTTCCAGTTATCCTGAGTCAACAACTTTCTTTTCTAATATGTCTCCATAGACAAAAGCACCTATTTTCTTATTTCTATAACAGGAGGAAGGCTAGAAAAGCTGTTACTATAGACTGTTATTATAGATTTCCCTCTGAAATCTGAAGTTGATTTAATTCTGTAATAGTTGGGTTTGTCCTGGAGGTCTTATTGCAGAGCATTCACCCATCAAAATAGTTTATAGCTGAGATAGAGAACACCCAGGTTTTGCAATTGCACAGACCAGTGGAATGGTACCAAGACCAACAGCACCTTTTTGCACAAACTGACTCAGGGGACAGGCATGTAGCAGCAGGTGTATCTTGCATTTTGTCTGGTAACACCTGGGCTGCCATACCTTTACCTTCTGGAAATGAACACCTCTCTCCTTACCTGATTCATAAGCAGTACTGCCTTGAGACCACTGCTATCTGCCATGGAGTAGTGAAACTGAAAATGGCAATTCCTGCTGGAACGATGACACATGCAGCTGTTTAGATGGGACCTTTCATATAATGTGTTGTAATTAGCTTCTAAGCACTTGAAATGCCCTGAAGAAAAAAGGAAAGAAAATAAAGGTCACTTTTTCACACAACATTTTTTTTGTCAGCGTTTAAAAATAAGGACTGTTCTCACATTATTACACCAAAGACCCATCCCAGAAAGAATGAAATCTGATCATCATGTTGATGATGTGACTTGGATGTCATCAGTTTCCTATTAAATAGATCTATATATATCTTAATTTTACTCACAGCAATCACGAATTACATCAGTCGATAATATCTCTAAGTTTTTACTTTGCATGCTAAAACCTGCAAGAAGTGCCAGCTCAGCCCCCTTACATTTACAAACATTCAATATATAATGACAAATATATGTGGAAACTGGGCTTTCTTCCCACTATGGTTTCCAGGTAATATGCTTTTTAAGGCAATGCTTAAAAAAACAAAACAAAATAAAAGGTCATCTGCATTACTGCTACAGGAAGCAATCACATCTCCACTGTGTAATCAAGGTCTTTACTTAGACAGAACCTCTGCAACAAAATGTTGGAAGCATATTGTCTTTCCACCTGAAGCAGAAAAGCAATTTGTGCTCTTCTTGACCTGCTGGCCCTTATAAAAGCATTCCTGCAGAGATCTAAAGGAGCTCTCCATCCCCTCAACAGTGTCTATTAGTTTCCAGAAATAAAAAGGCTAAATATTTTTTAC
Organism: Nicator chloris; assembly: GCA_013400495.1. Taxonomy (NCBI): domain Eukaryota; kingdom Metazoa; phylum Chordata; class Aves; order Passeriformes; family Pycnonotidae; genus Nicator; species Nicator chloris. The sequence goes on from WAAE01016178.1 coordinate 43,990, forward strand.
TAAATCTATCAGCTCTTTCCCTTGCCTCCTGAGTCACTGAATATTTTGCTGTCTTCTGCAGCAACTGTTTAAATAATAAACAAGGACTGATTAAAGGTCTTAAGTCTGCAGTTTCTGTGTTTATTTCTCTAAATACAACTTATCTCAAATGCAAATGTTATACAATCTCAAGGTGAAGGAAGAAAGTGTCATTTCACAAGCAAAATGCTCATTTTTATGTAGAACCATGTTATTTTCGTTTTGTTGCCTATTTACTCTTTGTGCTATGCAATGATTTACACCTCAATATATTCTTGAAATTTCCTTGGAATTAAGCTTATAATTTCATACCAGAACAACTAACCTTTATATAAGGAAATACTGTAGATTTAACCCAGATTTCTCCTTGACAGACAGGAACAAAGCATCTACACTGGTATGATACTATCTTGTGCATAAGAGAAATATGCAACACTAGAAAATAAGCTACCAGTTGTTTATCTAACTTCAGAGTCCTCTGATGCCATTATAAAACCAACCAATTTTAGTTTCTGAGCCCAGTGATAATTATCATTCTTTTCCCTCTTTCCTTTTACTCTAAAAGCAGGGCAAAGAGGGGTTGACATGATTTCTTTGACAAGGAAGCAAGTGCACTGATCTAGGTAAACCAAAGTCCTATGAAGTATCTAGAATGATCCTGTGTCCAAAAAAGCATGTTTACTCCTCTTTAGGGAATGTATTTTATACAAGTATTGTGACTGCTTCTGCTTAATCCAATGTAAGAAACATAAACAATGGAAACCATGATAGCATATATGAAACATCTATAAAGGAAACAAGAAAAAAGTACTTTCTGAACAATATTACAGGGGAATATAAAACCTCGTAAGAACTTTTGACACTAGAGAAATTCAGAGGAAAAATTATAGTTAAATTGCCTACAATACAAAACTAGAGAAACAAAGCAATAAGGGAACAAAGAAAAAAAGTCTTCCAAGGACAAAAAGTATTTTATTAAACTTAGTGATACCAGGAAGGAAGGATTATTCAAAGGCTATGAGAAATCCTTTCTTTATAAATATCATTGTTTAGACCTCTTCTTTATAATTTTATGTCTTACCTCTCTTCTATTTATACAAGTGAAAGCTTTGATCAAAATCAGAACATAAAGCTTAGTCAAGCTTTATTTGCATATCAAGTTTGAGCCCTCAAGCATGGCATTTTTGCAGTTTGCATACCATTTCTTTAGTTTTTAGAATTTATTTTATATTCGACCTCTCATGTCTCAACAGAGCTGCATGAATAGAAATACTGAATGTATTGAGAGGTCAGCAGTCACAGTTTGGATTTTCAATACTTTTCATTGTTCATGATAAATTAAATTCTGTGTGTTGTTTTGATGTTTGTTTCTTCACACATTTTCATTTTTCTTTATGACTTAGAAGCACGGGGAATGCCCCTAAGCAGTTGGGGAAATTCAGCCTACTCAGCTGCCTGTGCATATCCATACAATAATGCCCAAGCACCTATGCAGGAAATATTGCCAATTATATTCTCTTTCCACAGAGAGTGCTTGTAATATAGTCCTGTAAAAGCCCTTACACAATTTCAGTATCTTTTCTGTTCTCAATATTGCCTTAAAAGGGAAATCCATACCCCTTACTAGCCCTTAAGATATTATGTTAAGGTATGGCACAGACACAATGAGTTTCAGGGAAGTTTCTCAAATAAAATCAAATGAAAAGTCTTTTTTTGTTAGATACCCCAGTGGAAGTTAGAAGATGATATGACTCTTCTCCTCACATTTAAGGGGGAAAAAAATCTGCTTTATTATATGCTCTCCCTTATATATACTTGCAAAAATTAATTTTAACATAGTGTATACACTCAGGCACTTTTCCTTGCTATTCAATGATAATTTGACTTATGGTTACTAGACTGTACTGAAATGCATGCTAAAATTTATTTTAAAAATCTTTTTTGAAGTAAAAACAATATCTAGCATTCATTCTGCTTCTATCAATGAGACGTGCTCCATTTCTGTGGGTTCAAAGTTCAAGCAGTAATCTCCACAATATCAGTTCTTCAAAGCTGCATCACAAACTGTACTATTACAACAAGGAGTACTTGACCCCTCTGAAGGCAGTCTCAGCACACAAGCCAAACACTTAGCAGGCAAGACAATTCCATCTCACAATAGAATACTTAGACATTTACATCCATTAAGCTTTCAAAAACATTTCCCATAAACCCATAGACACATACTAGACAGTGACTTCAAAAACAAATGATGCTCTTTACTTCTTAGAATTGCAGCTGGACTAATTTTATTTATTTTAAAGGTAGGACACTATTTTCTAGAATTTCTTTTTATTTACAGTTGTCCTAATAAAAGGTTTAAAATGAAGTTCCAGACTATATGCTCAAGCAGAGTAGTATTACACAAGTCAAACTGCCAAGTATCAAAATCAAAACAAAACAGAAAAAAAGGCTGTGGGCTTAGATGGATTTGATTTGATTTAATTTAATTTCACCAAATTTTTGCACAGAAAAAATTATTATTCATACAAAGAATAAAAAAAAATTATGCATTTAAATATAAAAATATAAATATAAAAATTATATTAAAATTCATACAAAAAATTATTCATACAAAGAATAAACTGGAGAATAAATCAGCTATTAGTTTATATTGGAATTCTTACGTCAAAATATTTCATGAATACCTGAAAAAATTCATTAATTCTTACAATAAAATATTTTATATCTTACCAGCAGGAGTGTTCACGATACCCTTATTAAACAGCCAAAACAAAACCTAATTTAAGTACAAAATACATACAACTACTTTTTGTAGTTCTGTTCTGTTTTGGCACTGAGGAACCATCTGGCCATAAAAAGCACTATGTTCTTCACGACAGCTAGTAATTTTGAGTTAGATTAAATCCCCACCTTCAGTATTGTTGCTGGAATCCTTCAGGAAGGAGCAGGGGGCAATCCTGTGCCCTGCTTGCAGCCGTGCCCTCTGAGCAGGCTCAGCTGGCTGGTCTGAGTGCCACTCGCACAGGCCAAGCTCAAAAATGGAAACCTGTGCTACTAAAAGACAAACAATCGCTTCTTAGGGGTCATCATTTATGAGACTACTCCCCATTAGAAAACCGTGCTTATTTAAGTGCTTGACAACATTTCTGCTTCTTCAAAAGGTTTCTTCAAAAGCCCTGTGTATGATGCCTGGTTGCTGTCCTGTTATTTCAGCCTGCCACCTTTAAATATTCTAAGAAATCATTCCCTCAAGACAGATGCTTCTTTCAAAGCAATGGAGTGCTATTTATGTTAGCCAGTCATCACAACCTTCACGAATTCAATTCCACAGAGAGAGTTGCCAGGTAACACAAAAAGTGACATGTAATAATAAGAAATACCTATTTACTTTTCTAGGTGATAGCTACAGAAAAATCACTTCTAACTGAGGTTAAACTCAGCAGCATCTCCACAATACTTGTAACAGAATACTTCTTTTTAGAGACAGAAAGGTTCTGAATGCATCACCACGTATTTTCGAGAGCTTTTTAAGGGCACAGCATGCCTGACTAATGTAGTTGCCTTTGGCAATGGTCGGTATTCTAAGCAGGATTGTACTATGACAATGAAAGTTCCACTTCTTAATGTTATTGCAGGGGAAAGGTAATCTCCTGGTTAAGACACATTATTAAATAGCAGTCAGGATATCTCCAAGAAAACATTGCTTACTCTATGGAGAAAACAGTTTCAGGTTAGTTTACAGAGATGTTACTGTCTCCTTCGTCTGAGAGACATTGTATTATTCACATTACTGACACCTCGGTGAAATGGCCTGTCCAGGCAGTGCTGCAAACCTTTCATTTCCTCCTTGTGCCAGTGCTAAATAAATGTGAACTGTTTTCAAACCATGTGTATTATGTGAGAAAGAGCTTGTCAAAATCTTGTTTCCTATGGAAAATGCAAAATTCCACCAGGAATTTCGGAAAAGGATGGATTTTGTCAAAATTCAACATGCAAAAAAAATTTGCAAATTCTCTCAAAAGAAATCAGTATCTTCTTTTAATACTTTTGAAGTAATGATACAAAACATTTTGAGTGATTTTGTGTTTTGTTTTGTTTTTTTATAATTTAGGGGTTTTTATTTTTGAGGTTTTGTTTGTTTCAAAAAAATACCCATTTTCCAGCTCTTAATGCCATAGCATGTCACACAACAGTAAGATTAGTATTTTGGATTTTCTGACTCCCATCCCTGTAGCAGTTCATCTCAAATATCTGCTTCTGTAATATTAAAGGCTACGTCTTTGCAGGATTAGAATTAACTAAGGAATTAAGATTTTGTCAGTTGAAATATTCATACTGGATTTCTGTCAAAATTTATACATTATAAGTAATACATATATAATTACTTCAGTTTTCCTGAAAAAAAAGCCCATAACTTTGCAGTGAGGCTTTGTCACTTCTGTGTTACAAGTGACATAAGGAGGACAAAAGCCTCATTCTTCCTTACAGCATTCCACTTTCATGCCTTGGAGCTCTTTGCTTTAATCTCTATGTAGAGATCAGAAGGACAGCCTTTGTGGGGTTCTTCATATATATAATTCTTTGGGAGCTGAGAGGGAATTCTGCAGAGCAGCCACTTGGATAAAAACATGAAGCCTTTGAACAGAAGATCTACTAAAGGTATAATTAAAGGAGATTTTGCATTACATGTGTTTCAGAAAATAACTTCAATATTTTCTAATTTACAGCGAAAGAATTTTTTTTTCCTGTAGCCTAAATTCAAATGCATGATAAAGAGTTGTGGGGGTTTTGAGTGATAACAAACTATTTGGCAGCTGTTGGGAAAACAGTAGAGTATCTTAAAATGCTATACTGAAGATAGCGTTTTAGTTGTATTTTTTCAATGCATGAAGTTTAGTCTTTAGCAGAACTGGACAACAGACTGAAGTGGGACAGTTTGGGAGACGGGAGGGATAGAAGGGAAGAAAGAACCTAAAGCATAATGAAATTACTTCTATATTTAACCATCATGGCTTGCACCAAGAAACTCCTGAAAGCAGAAAAATTTAAGATATTTTACTCACAATCCTAAAAACATAGTCATACTAATGAATACAAATGCCCAGGTCACCTCTTATGTGCATTTGTACTGGGATGAAAAATCATGAAGGGTACATTAAAAATGCAAGTTTTAACTAGGGATATCACAAAATTAAAGTGCTTTCATTAAAAGTCTACTTACACTGACATTCCATAAGGACTAGAAAAAATTATTTCAAATTCAACCAACCATCAGTCTGACCTTTTGTTTTAATTATTGGAAAATGTTCAGTAACATTCCTCTTTCAGGGAGAAAATTAAGATTCTCTGACCCTGGTTTTGGCTGCTATGAGCCATTCAGATGTCACCTAATGAAGCTGACTTCTCCTAATGAGGAAACACAGGATAAGAACTGGCTCTTATTAGAATATACCTGAGGCACTTAAGAGTGCAGCAGCTCAATCCATAAGCCACAGCATGGAGTTAAACAGCTGCAGTGTAAGGTAAGTTTAACACCTGGCTTTATAAGGTATTGTGAGAACATACATCAGTTTCCTTTTTTTCCCTTTTCCATCCCTTTGAGACAGTGTTTCATCTCACAGCTGAGTTTTTTGGGTTTTTTTTTTTTGTTTGTTTGTTTGGTTTTTTTTGTTTGTCTTGTTTTTCTTTTCTTTAGAAGAACTTTGTTGAAAACCTCAATATATTTTTACAAACAAATCTCCCTCAGGAACTGGTGAAACAAGCACATAGCTTTCTAGAATTATAGAAATCTAAATATATGTGCCTGCTGGCATCATTAAATTAGGGTTTGTATCTTGCTTTTAATGTGATCTGCTTAAAATTGCTTAGCACTCTAACATATTTTTACCCATGTGCATCTCTTTTCAATGGTTTTTCCCTACAGGGAAATCTAGAGAGCATTATTTAGGAGTATGGTACACACAAAACCAACCACGTAACCTAGCTTGGTCTGTGTCAAACACTGCTTTTCATACCTTGAGTTAAGTTTAAGTCTAAACCCTCTGTACCCATGCCAAGAATAAAAGAAAAAAAACAAAGGAGGTGCTTTGAATCAGAACTGCTCTCACCTGAGGATGTGACATAGATGCCAGAGGGCAATACTCTTGTGTAATACAGAGCAGCAAGCAACTTAATTTATGCTGGGATGGGTGGCATTCCTTTCCCATGAAAATACGTTGGGTTGAAAAGGGACATAGGAAATGTTTTGCTAAAGAATCCTGACATGCAGGGGTGGTCTGACTGCAGAGATGACCAGCCTGACACTCCAGCTCTTGGATGTAGCAGAGCAGAACAGCACAACCCCTCTGCACAGCTGAGGATCAGGACCTTCATGCATTCAGAAATACACGAGTGCCTTGGGAATCTTCCTAGTCAGCTCCAAAGCTTTGCCTGAGCTGGCTGAACACATCAATTCTTCAGCCAAAACCAGCAGATCTTTTTTACCCACTGAGCCCTACATGTATAATGTATCAGATTACTTAAAGTATTTATTGTCTTTTTGTAGCTGTGTTTAAATGTGAAAAGACAGATGATTGTTTAAGGAAATGAAAATGAGCCAAATGAAAACACTTATAGAGTTAAAAAAGCCTTTGTATAGCAAAACAGTTCATTTTTTTTTCTCTTCTAATCCAAGGAAAAAACAATGTAAAATGACCTAGCTCCTGAAAAACAGGCATTCTTACCACGTGTTATAGAACAACCTTCACTAAAGGTAATACCATCAATGGCAACACTTTCACCTTGTCTCTGGGTCTCCACCATCACCAAAAAGATAACCTAAAGAGATTAACAGCAAATCAACAAGAAACAGAGTTTACCGGTGTCACAGACAAAACAAAAAAGCACACAATATATGCCAGTCAAGTCCATGGAATATCTATTGGAAATATGAGAACTCTAATCACACATTTAACAATTCTGGAGGATTATCATCCTGGATGATATTCATTGGAAGATTATAATTTTCACACATCTGTGGCTTTTTCACCTGAGCACAGATAGGTAGTCCAATCATCTAACTCAAGATTAAAGTAGAATTTAGCAGGAAGGATCTGAAAATCACAATAAAATGCCTGAAAATCTAAGCAAAGGTCATGACAGTTAAAGAATAGAACACAAAGGATTTTGTGTTTTATCAAGCCATTATTCCACCAGAGACTGGAAATGTGAACATTTTCTGGTTGATTTCAGAATTTCTCAGAAACCTGGAGAAAAGTCATAGCAAAAAACCCACCATTATTCTGAAGCTTTTCATCATGTTTTTAGCCAAAACAAATCTTGAGGAGTAATTGGTTGACAGTTATTCTGCTCTAATGTTACAACAGTGGGGTTTTTTCCCCCACCAAAGTCTTGTATACACAAGAAGTTACAAATATTTTACTTTTCCATCTTAAGGGCAGATTTCAATCCACATTTGTAAATGTACAGACTATTGGATGTTTTCTGCAGTGGTGTACAAGAGAACTGACTGATCAGTCACAGTCCCTGGGAAAACACAACAGAAACATACCAATCAAAACAACTCAACAAATCAATCTTATGAATAACATTCCTTAAAATATTCCCTAGCCACATCTTGGGATGAAAGAGTTCCAGGAATCTCCAGAGTCTTGGAGGCACAATCTATCTAGAGGTACATTCTTGCTCTTGATAAGGAATGCACAGTGTTAGCAATATTTTTTCAAATATTACCTTGAGAGTTCAACAACAATATTGTGCATAGTTAAACGGATTGATGCAGAAAACCTATAAATTACCAAGAAGTGAGGGTTTTGCTGTACAAGATTACACAACTTATCCAATGATATGACCATTATGTTATGAGTTGGAATTTTTTTGAGGGGTGTAATCTTTTGTCTTTTGTTTGCTTTACTCAACCTGCAGTTGGCTTGCACAAGAAGAATGGCAGCCATGTCACATTCAAAAATATGTTTATATGAGTGAAATACAGCACCTTGGAAATTTGTTCATTTGATTTGTTTCAGAAAACAGTATTTTGAATTCTTGAATTCTGCTGCAATGATGTGCAGTTAATGTGTACTTTCATGCCATCACCACGAGAAGGGCAAATAGTGTATTCCAAATTTCTGTTTCTATTGTGGCATGGTTTTAGATAAGTTCCTAAAACAATATAGTGCACTGTTTTATAATTAGAAACACCAGAAATATGATTTAATATCAAGAATTTGACAAATATTTTACCTTTGCACAGTGATGTTTCATTTTGAACTCAAAATTGAGTTATTAATTACATCAATTAAAGTATATATGTACCTATAACTTGTAGTTGGGATGTCATTGTCAGATTTTATTATATAGTGAGATAGAGTGATTTAGACAATGCTGAAGAGGGATTAGCTCACTTTGCTGGAGCAAAATCAGAGGCTACTTCATGTTCGTATTCATGTCAGAGCACATGAAATCTGTATGATCCTGTGTTTCCTCAAAACTCATGAACAGTCTCTCAACTTCCCCACTTCCAGAAGATAATATTACTAGATACCTCCAGCTTCTCTTGTGCCTAAAAAAGATTATCCATGCCTTATGTGGTGCAGGTACCCAGCTGACCTCCCCTGAGTTCAGTCCAATAATAACCAAAGTGACTCACACCCAAGTTTGCTCCAGAAAGGAACCATTCAGTTTTCCCTCTCACACAAAGTCTAGAGCTCTTTAGGCTCACAAGTCAGTAACAATAAAAAAAAGCCTACTTAGTGGCACTATTTGCTCATGACTGCAATGATCTGTATCGACCTGTGAGCACCAGATCAAATGAACTTTGCAGCTCCATTAGTGGCATGGAATGTGCAGTGGGACTGTTGGTGGGATCAAACACGAGTTGGCTGACTCCACAATGCAGCCCCAGCAGCAGACTGCAGCACAGCAGCAGAGCACAAGGTAAAACAAGAATCAAGCACAAAGACAGAAACAAATCCCAAGCCTAGAACCCTTTCCCTTTATGAAGTCTGGGATACATAAATTTGTTCTCAGTAAATCAGAGGAAAAGTAGCTTAGAAGAGAAAACCATGATACAGTTCTCCAAAACCCAGCCAAAACAGACACACTGAGCTTTCTGCTTGTTCAGTAGTTAAACCACTGGCAATCTTTTTATTTCAGAATTCCATAAAATTGAGATTTTTAAATGTCAAACTAAATTCTGTATCCCATAAATATAATCCAGGCTCTCAGTAGGAAGAGGCTTAAGTGTTAAACAGTCAACATCAAAATGAGTGAAGAAGATAAGCAGTGGAGGTTCAGAGGTAGATTTAACTTAAATCTCAATTCAAATGTGTTTTTAAAATTGACAAAAGTATTAAAGCACCCTATTTCAAAGTAATTTGTACATCCAAATAAAAATTATTTTTCTCCCATCTTTTTTTTTTTTTCATAGAAACATTAACAATCAAAATTTTATCTTGAAAAATGCCACAGGTATCCCTGTAGGCCAAGTATCTTGTCATATAAAAGAACAAGTGCAAAAAGGCAAGTGAATTGCATTCACTTGTATGACAGATATATTTTGCAAGTTGTCACTAGAGCAAAATGTGCAAACAGAAGAAAATTTGCTCAGCTTCAGACTTTAGGTTTTGTGAGGTGCTGAGCTGTGTTTCTTAAGTCAATTGTAATGATTACTGCAAGAAGTTTGACACCTGCCTCTTTAAAGCTGGACTCTGCCCATCAGTTCCCTTGATAGAGGCCAAAGGATAACCGGGTTTGCAAGCAATAATCTAATTAGGATTTGACCCAGCAATTCAGAGGACATAGATGCCATATTATATTAACCATTCCCAGACTCAGTCAATTTTCCAAGTAATACGAATGATGAAAAAAAGAAATCTGGGACTAAACCCTTCCAATACAACCTCAGATTGCTATACATACACTCTTATCAGGTGGGGGTAACATTGATCAATAACAACGCTGATATTTGAGTTGGGTACAGGTATTTTGCAATATACGTTCTCAGAAGAGTTGAGCAGGCCAGTATTACTTCAACAATCAAGATCCTGTTGGATGCTTTAGCACAATAGGGAAATCAAGTAATTATGTTACTCATTTGGTTTATTGGAATGAGGTGCTGCCATGCCTTCAGGTTTGTATGCTAAGCAACTTCTCAGAAACTGTTGTAGCAGGAAAGGCCTCTCATTTTCTTCTCTGCTCCCCACTTTCTCTCCAGCATTATGCACAGCAATGAGTGTACATCACCCACAATATTATAGCCCTAAGTTACATTTACTGTGCTAATGTTTTTTGTAAATGCACATGTAAAAACACTTAAATATCCTATGACATTTGCATTGCTTTTCAGTGTCTTTGAGCAAAATTAAACCATTTGCATGTGTTCCATGACAAAGGCTCAAAGCTGCAATTAATAGTTAAGTACAGTGTTTGTCACCTGCAGTACCCCTATAAAACAGTATCTCATAGTATAACATTCAATTTCCTACATAAATGAAACCTTGAGTTTATCAGTCCAGAGACTGAGGCTAAGAGAATACTGCATTGAAAGTTAAGATCACAAGTATATCACCTCTATGGCCTGGTAGATAATTTATGGCTCAATGAGACTGTTTTATTTAAAACACAAGCACAGGTTAAGCAGTATGTGGTGTCAGTTTTAACACCATTAATAGATGAGAACAAGCTGTATTTGTTAATGCAAACTAAGATCTTCAAAATGGCTTTTTTCTTGTTTACCTCATGATGGTGCTTTCTTTTAATTTACAAAATATTCAGTGCTGACCTATTAAAAAGGTCCACAATTTATAAACCATTTAAGAAGTGTCCTTTACAGTAACCTCAATTTACTAACCTCAGACTTTTCGGTGATATTGATTGTTCTGGTATTTACGTTCCACTGGTTTCATAGTTCTCCTGAAACTTGCCAAATGTTTGTAACAGAATCTTCAGAGTGCTTATGAAGCCCCACCATAAATGTTCCATTTGTTTGACTGACCCAATAATGAAATCTAATCCAGGAAAAAGAAGAAAGTCTGATTATTCCAGGGAAATACTATGGCAAACACTATGATACAAAGAATGTGCATCAAAATACCTGGCAAAGGTGTTCTTCATGAGTTGGAAAGAAAATGTTTGTCCTTAAAGCTGCAGAAGAGGATTGCATTTCAGAGGACAATGAGAGGAAATAAGCTCTTAAAAGGAATAAAAACAGAAAACTTAGAAGCTTGGAAAAAACCAACAATATAACAAGAAGAGCAATATGCATGGGTATAAAGTAATAACTAAAAAGCTAACTAGAACTGTTTCCCCAGAAAAAATTAATAGCACTTGTAGCCATTGTGTTCCAAGCTTTTTTTCATGTTCAATATCTTCATGGTATTGCTGCATGTTCCAGCTGAAGTTTTAAGTAGGATTCCAAAATGTTTCATGTGGTGATGTTCACTTAGAAGTGCAACATTTTGGGACAAAGTGAGACTAACTCAGAAAGCTGATCCAAAGACTTGAAACTCCAATGATTGAGTAGATAACATATTTCATGCCTAAACATCCAACTGCTGTAAACAACAATACACATTTATCATGACCGTTCACGTCTTTGAGGAGGTCTTTGAACACAGGAGAGAAGACTGTGGTGTTTTCATAGGTTGAAAAGTGGTGGTGTCTTGGTTCTGGCTGCTTGGAAAACTGCCTTGAGAGAAAGATGTCGTATCCCTGTACACATTCCCAATACAAAAAGCTGTCTTCAGAATTTCAAAGCTACCATTAAAGATACCATTATCTTTCATTTGCAAAACAAGTCCTTGCTTCACATGAAAGTGGAACGGCTCAAGAGGTGTCAGTGAACTATGGTTGTTGCCATGCCTGTTGACTGACTGTGTCTCTTCCTGACAATATTGTTTCAGATTTTATAATAGATGGAAGGCAACCACCCTCTTTTTGGATATCGAATACTGCAAGTCAAAATTTGGCTCTTCCTGGTCACAAAGATTTCAGACATGTTAGATGCCAAGGATGCAAGATGAAAAATAAAGAATAGAAAAAGACACAATCTATTTTTTTTTTATTCCCTTCTCTTTCCTTCCCCTTCCCAAATTCTAAAAAATATCAAGTAACTTGTTGTCCTCTGACATTAACATGCTAATGAAAGGAGGAAGATGAAGGAGAGGAAAGGCCAAGCAGGACTCAAGGAAAAAAAAATCCTAAAAATGAAGATTAGTACATTAACCAAATATCAGAGGATAGATCAAAACATCTAAATACTTAGTTTATTAAACTTCCCTCCCTGACCTCTCATCCTTGTGTGGAAATGGACAGCCCCTGACAAAGCCTCACCAGCCCAGCTCAGGGCTGGAGCCAGCTGAGCAATCCCCCACAGAGGAGCATTTTGCAGCCTGCTACCAGAGCAGTGGCCATGCTGCCCCCACGTTTTAGACCTTCCCTGACTGCTCAGGCAGCACTTTCAGAGCCTGCCAGCTGCAAGGGTACTGTTCCTACCCACAACAGATGGCTTGGTGTCTCTGCAGAGCCCTGTCCCTGCCTCCAATCTGTTCCACTGGATGTCAGCTTCCATGAAACTGTGAACTTTTTTCTTTTAGTTCTCTAAAGATGAATGTGTCTAAAAGTAAAAAAAAATATTTTTCACCTGCCAGAGGAATTTTGAGTTTTACACAGCTAGGGAAGAAATAGTAATTTTAAGAAATTCTTTGAACAGTCATTTCATATTAGACCTCTGCATAGAGAATGGTTTCATCTAGAAAAATCAGGTTGTGTTTTGTTTTGGGGTTCTTTTAACGTGGTTGTCACTGGTCTATTTAAGTGGAAAAATGATCCATGAGAGACAGACCTAAAGAAATGTTTTGGGTTCTAGTAAATGATCACATAAATCTTCAAAAGAGTTAAATTTACCAAAGGATCTTTGCTTTTTTGCTAACGTGTGTGTTTTATCCTGATGGCAGGAAGTCTTCCCTTTAACACTCTACCACAGAGCATACTCTGCTCAGTTGTCACAATAGAGAATAATTTCTGGGTTTTAAGCAGGAATCAACATAAAACTGATTACATAGTCTGTTGAGTCACCAGCAGTGGGAAAACTCGAGTCACTGCCATAAAAAGATGATAAATATTTCTTAGGCGATTAGAATCAGCATTTAGAGAATGAAAGTACAGTTTAGACATTCTCCAGGTAGAAAAATAAAAGCAAATTAATACAATGCATTTAAATCTCCTCAGCTATTCAGTTCACTGATCTGAGTACACAGCCTCTCAAAAAGCTGAATAGCTACAAGTCTTCGAGCTTCCTGCTACCTGAATAAAATAACTGATTTTAACATGAGCACTGCACAATTCCGACCTGGCAGGTACAGCAGTGACTAAAGGCCCAAAACAAGCAAAGGTGAACAACAGAGGTGACTGAACAGTTTGCTTCGTCTGCAACAAACATTTCAGTTGATGATCCTCAATCTTTTGCTGGCTTTGTTTGGCTGACTATATAAGTCAAATTTTCCCTTCCCCACCAGTTTTTTATGATTATTAGAATACCTTTCTGGAATTTGCTACATGCTGTTGTGGTGTGTACTACCAATCATGCAAAAATTCTAGAAACTTCGACTACAGCAACACTGTTGCCTGGCTAATCTATTTTGATTCTAGCCAAGAGTTTGCTATATTTGTTTCATGGTACTTTAGGGGTTTTTTTAATGTGTTTCTTAATGAGAAAAGTTTATTATTTTAAACTATTTCATAATTTGCATACTTGAAATAAAGCTTGTGTATATGAAAAAGTTTTGGCAGCTGCTCACATTTTTGTGCCAATGTTGGTTTAAATCAACTTACATTTAAGAGCAGCCTTATCTTTGGAAGCCTAATACACACAGTGGGATGTGCTTCTGAGATACACACAAGCAAAAACTGAAGTTGCTAAAAGCACATCACATATATAAAATTTCCTACTTGCAGAGTATCATGAGAATTGTCCATTGTGAAATGAGAACTTGCAGGAAAACCTAGAGTGGGGTTCTTGGTTGCTGTTTTCTTCAATAAAAAAAAAAAAAAATTTGGTTTCATTTTCATCTCCTGATTTCTAAGCAAGTTTTCCATACATTCACCTTGAAACCACCAATTTATACTCATCACTATGGGGAATTTCTACCTGTTTGGTGGCTTATGCAGCATGTAGGAGATGCTACTTTAGAACAGTGCAGATTTCCACACTCGCAGTTCATCACCGTTTGGGAACGGGCTGTAAAGCACCTGGGCTAATCACAACAACACTTGCATCCCACATAGGATTCTCTTCTTGTCCATGCTCCAACATTGCATGCCTACCTTCAGGTGCTCTCCATGAGGGCTGCCAAAGCACTGCTTGTGCCCAGAGAGATGAGAGGGTGTGGGTGGAGACGAAGGGAAAGAGAATAACAGAAAGCATGGAGAAGAGAACTAAACAGCTATTGTATCACAGTACATCTCACAAAAGGAAAAGCAGGGTTAATTTGGCCATAGGACAATTATAAAGGGTGTATTTTGTCTGAGGACAGAAAAAAAAAGGAATTACTTAGTTGACAAACAGTCTTCAAGGTAAAGTAGAATTGTAAGAAGATTTAGAAAGAAGCTGGCTCAAAAACAGACTATCAAAGCTTATCCTGTCTCCAAATACAAAGTCCTCTTCTCTCAAAATACTTGGAGTAGTAATATTAGCCACAGATGATAGATACACACACTCCAGGCATTTACCAGTCCAAGAAAACATGAAAATACATCTCAAAATTTCTAAACTTTGCAATCATCAAGACTGAATTTATCACCTAGTATGTCCAAAACAAGTAAAGATCACTCTGGTAGATAAACACATCTTTTGAAACTAATTAATTGCTCCTCTATGATAACAAGAATTGCTTACTGGAATACTGTCTTCTCCCCCCCCGACCCCTTGAAATCTGGGCTATTGTGATTGCAATCACCTTAAAACAAAGACACAAGTGATCAGGAAACATGTGGCAGAATATAATTGAACAATCAAGAAATCAGCATAATTTAGTAAATTAAATAGAAAACGACATCATTTTTAGGAGTTCACAGTTTCCTCAAAGAACCTGAGGAGTCTTACCACTCTTATTTCCATTGTGGTCAGAGTATGGTGGTCCCATGCCAGATTGACCTTTTCTTCTTATCCAACCAGGCTGTAAATTGAATTCAGGAAGAACTTTGCACAGATTGGTTTCAAAATCACAGTTGTTCCAGGAGGAACCTGAATTGAAGAAAACAAACAAAAAATTAAAAGCTTAAAAACAGAAGCAAAAGGATGTATTTTTTCACCATCACTTGCTGTTAAGCTAACACACAGAAACACTCTGAACAGGGCCCTGGAAAAAAAGGGAGGAACACCAGAATGTTTAAATAATGAACAAAGAGAAATAGTGCAGGGGAAGAGAGACAACTGAGAATGAACACTGGGAAAAAAACCCAAACAACCAAGTCCTTCCTTCACCAAACCAAATCCAAAATCATCCATTTATATTTTATTAGTATAACATATGCTCTTTTCACCACAAATATGTGTTTAGTTACCTTTTTGTAGGAAAATCTCCAAGCTAGTATAGTTTATATGCAGAGATTGTTCTTAAAATACACTGCAGCTCTAAGGTGAAGAATTTGTCCAGAGTTCTTGCATAAAAAAACAAAGACTTAACACCAGGATGTAATCAGAGAGCAAGGGGGTTTTTTTGATTCCACATCATTCAAACAAGAGATGAAATGAATCCTCAGAATGACATAGTGTCCCCACTCACCTTTCCTCTTTCTTATTTCATCCAGTACACGACACATTGCAGTCAGGAAGGAGCATTTTTCCCCCTTCCAGATTCCCCTGCAGAGCAGCATAGGTTGGAAAAGTGAGGCAGAGCAGCTTTCTGGCACAGAACCCAGTTTGGTGCACGAGCTCATTCAGGCAGTTTGAGGTAGGTACGGGAACAGATAAATAGCTGCTTACTGGGCTGGAGGGACAGATGTTGGTTTTGGCACGGGTGTCAAACAGCACTTTATGCATCATATCCAAGCTGAATGAAAGTGCCTGGATGTGCTTGACAGGCTGGACAGCCCCATTCCTTGAAGCACTTGCTGTAGTGGTGGAAGGATTTAATTAAAAAAGAAGTCTAAGTAGATGCAGCTGTAAGGAACAAACTTACTGCCACTTCAGCCCAAGCAGAGCAGCCAGCACGTGGTACTGTCTCCAGATTTTGTGTCCTGTGTGGAAACTTTCAGTTCCCCTGGCCTTTGTCTTACACAGCAGAGGAAGGTGCTTAAGACCCTGCCTTCTAATTGGGATTCTGGTTAGCACAAGAGCTGCAATGCCTCCACACTCCCTCTCAGATTGGAGCCCACTCCAGGCCCCTGCTAACGCTTTTGGTCTCATCTGTATTATCATAGTTCACCAGTCATTTTAAATAAAGTTGCCACTGCAGCATTGATAGTCACACTACGATGTTCAATTTCATGGCTTTCATATTCATACCAGTGTACTGCAACAATTAATTACAAGGTGAGTGAGGGGAAAACAGAAATAATTCACATAAGCATTCCAGACTGAGGTGAATGTGCAGATTGGCTGAGTCATCAACCAAGTTTTTATTGCTGCTTTTATTCCTTAGATCTTTAGGTGGATAAAAGGCATGTCAGAGGTTCATCAAAAGCACCAACACTGCTGAAGTATAACTGCCTGACAATGCTTGAGATGCACCAAATCACTTTCAATATTTCTTCAAGAATTTTCTCATACCTGAAAAAACAATTGCAACTTAATATACAAGAAATAGCAAGAATTGTACCATTTTAAATTTAAAAAAAATAATAATTCATCATTATTTTCCAAGGCAATATTCATTTTCACAGAAAATATAACTTCAAAGCAAACCAATGTAAATTTGCTGGAAGATAGATTTACAAAGGTAAAGTCACTGGTTAGAGAGGAAAAGTTCAGAAGGAAGAATTGTGTGGGATTTCGTAGACAATTTTTGCTGAATTTCCTGTGAACAAAAAGAATCTAAAATAACTTCTAAGAAAAATCTCCAAGCCTCACAGGAACAGACTACAGCTAAAGGTTCTATTTCAAGTGTATAAAATGTGTATAAAATCTCAGTTTGGGATATTCTGGGGGCAAAATATATTTAAGAGTATTTTGCTATCATTAAGATAACATTAAGCAGAAAAATAATTTTGCAATAATCCCGAATCCCAAGAAAGAGTGGCAGCAGGACAAATCTTTGATTTGACAGCCTGATCTGTATCCTCATGTCTAATAGCTGACTTATATCCTGAAGTAATCCAGAGCATTATCCAAGCAGTCCCAGCCTGCAGCCTGTCCTTCAAAGCCTAGTCTATACCTCTGGCTCATTCACATGAAATCCAATATAACTTCATATTTAGGACTTTTGCAAAGACCATAGGCTCATTTCTCTACACCAGTCTTTGGAAAAACCTTTAAATCTCTACTTTCATATAAGCATTTGTCTATAGTTGCATTCCCTCAACAGACAAATGTAAAAATCCTCCATAACAGATGATGGAAGAATGCATCTCTTATTCCATACTCCGCAGTCACCATAGAAAATGCTGCCTGGTGTAAACGCCCTTTCCAGGGAAACCAAGACCAAGCACAATGAGGATTTCAAGGCTATGCAGTGGAACTTAGCATAACCACCTCTTGCACAAGTGGTAAAAATATATGCTCACCTGCGATGTGTTAGACATGTCAGGAAATTCAACAGGCATTTCAACCTCTGCAATTTAAAGCATTTTTGTACAGCACAGGAAACCTACAAAAATGTACTGATATCCAATACAGTCTTAATAATTGTCTTATTTGCAGAGAAATGCAAATCAAGTAACCTAGACCTGATTCTAGACTCCTGCTCCAAACAGATCTCTGCATCCTATTTGGATAAAACAGGGAGTCCTACCAGAGGAAGAAAATCTTTATGTAGCAGGACACAAAATTGTAATTTGAAGAATCTGGATTTAAGTTGCTGCTCTTTCTCACAGATTTCAGCCGAATTCAGTGATTGCTAACATGCTCTAATTAGCAGTTTCCAGTGTGGACAGACAGACACAGACTCTCTAAAGACCACCTGTTTTATATTTAAAGTGAAATTTTAAAATCCCAACAAAGATGGCAGCTTCCTTTGTTGCACAGTGAGTGGGAGAACTTAGATAAGCTTTTTAGTTAGAATTGAAATTTTTGATAAAGCCAAGCTCTTTGGACTCAGAACAAAAATGCTCAAGGAGAAGGACTACCTTATGCATCTGTCCTGCTTTCAGCTGGGGTAGATTTAATTTATTCCCAGTAGCTGTTACAGTGCTGTGTTTTGGATTCAGAATGACTGTGGTGTTCTAACACACTGATGTTTTGTTTCTTTGCTGTCTCATATATCCTACGGCAAGGACTTATTTTTTCCCTTTGTCTCATGCTCTGCCAGTGAGGAGTTTGCAGGGTTGGCTCAGCTGATCAGAGCCTGGTGCTGATAACACCAAGGCTGTCGGTGTGGTCTGCATACGGGCCATGCACTGCAGCATCAGACTCAGTGGTCCTTGTGGGTCCCTGCCAACGCAGAATGTTCTGTAATTCTGGAAAAAAATGAAAGAAAACCACCAGCACTGGATGTGGGGGTGAGGAAGCACGGCTGGGGAAGGTCATGCCCACTGTATAAACCAGGGGGAGTTAGCTGGAAACGCAGCTGATCTGGGATCAGGAAGGAGAGGTCTGGCGTCAGTCAGTGAGTGGTGAGCAATTCTATTGTACATGACTTGCATTTTTTTCCTTTTTGTTATCATTATTATTTACCATTGTTATCCTCACCTTTGTTTTATTTTATTTTTATTTTCAATTAATAAACTCTTATCTCAATACACAAGTTTTACTACAATTGTCCTCCCCATTCCACCACAGGCAAACAACTGTGTGGTGTTTCATCTCCAGCTGGGCTTAAAAACATTACATTAAATTATTTGCAGCACCAACTTGTAGTACATTATTCTGGAAACACTAGAATTCAAATTTACTTAGACAATAGCAGTTAAAATTCACTCTCACCACTTAGATCAATTCCTTACAGGAAACAGCACCAATTCTATTTGTAACCAATGCAGGTAACAAAGATTAAGCTAGGATAATCAGTTGCTAATCAGTTAATGAATTCAAGAAAATTTCCACCCTTGTCTAGACAAAAAAGAAAAAAAGTTATAGCTTATACCTTGGTCTAGGTATTTTGTATTAAATCTAAATTCTGTCAACAAGTTTCCCAGAAATTAAGGAATGAAAGTATTATTTGCTGAATCTTCATTGAATTTGGATGAGGAAACTTGCTTTGTGATGTAACATCCACATGAAGATTCATGAGAGTCTTGCACTTCACAAATGTTGAAAAAAAAAAATGAAAAATCAAACTGAAGCTGGAATAAACTTTTCTTGTAAAAATGAAGAGGGTAAAAAAGCCCAAAAAAAGAATTCCCAAACAATTTTTAACATGAGAACTTTCCCCCTAGTTCTCTCTGCTGTTACAATTGGTTACCAAACTATCACACTTCTGCTAAGGCCCACCAGACTCACCTTGTTTCTCATCACTGCTGTCTCCAGAGCAGTTGGTGGAGATGTACACTTGTCCAGGTGGAGCAGAAGAGCCATCACCACGCTGGCATCCACCTGCTGTGGATGACTGAGTATCCACTGGAGCAAAGCAATGCTGCACAGAGATGTATAGGAGTCTGTTCATAGGCTATTAATATCCCAGCCTTCACTTGGAAAATAATTACTGATACTGCCTAGTACTGGTCATGAAGTGCCTTTGACCAAGCTGTGTTTACACACATCTCTCTGAGGGATGTTTTTAAAACCTTACTTTCTTAATCTGCAGCTCACAGGAAGCATGGCTTCTCCAAGCAATGGTTTTCAACCTGGTGTGTCTCAGGATAATATTTAACTGAATATAATGTCTTATGATAAAAAACATTTTGGCACATGCAATGCAAACCATACTGTATATCATTAATTTACTGATTGGATTTATTGCTCAGTGGTTTGAAAATATATTAGATAAGAAAATAACAGGAAACCAGAGTAGAATTACTAAATGACCAACACTCACAAAGATCTCTATTTGCTCAGAAGGAGTTGACAAATGTTTACAAAATGTGTGGAAAGTTTGTACATCAAGTGTAAAAAACAGCTGAGAAACTCAAAGTTGATTTTGCATCGAAGGGTTTGCAAACCAGCGCCCTGACTTCTGTCTCTGGCACGCCGCAGTCCTTGCTCCAGTAACACCTTTCACCGTGTTCAGTGCTCCACCACATCACACTGGTTCTGCCCACGGGTTTAGACCAGTGACTCAAGGACCTTCAGATGGAGGAGGGGGACTTGGGAGGGAGATCCAAATGATCAAAAAAACCAACCTTGTGAGAGAATATCGAGTTAACTCGTTTCGTTCAGCCTAGCATCACATGACATCGGGGAAATTGTTTTAATGAAGGAGCTTAAATACTTTAGATGCCCCAAACCCAGGGATGGAGTGCTAGTAGGAAAAAGAGAAGATAATAGCAAAATTTGTAAGGAAAATAATGGTGAGAACTAGACAAAATAAATCTGGCAATCATGTAAATATGGCAGTCCTTTAATAGGAATACTGAGATGAAAAAAATTTCCCAAGTGGCAACTTGGAACAAGTAACTGATGCCAGCAGGTCTGGAGATTTCATCACCTACAAATGCACAAAATCAAGTCAGGGGAATGCACATTCCACCATGCATAACTCTGATTTGTCTGTTAGCCTTGGTGAGCAGACATAAGATCTAGCTCTGTAACTAAAGCATGCTGATTGGAGTGCCCAAGTGCCATGGTATCTGTAAAGAGAAACATGCAAACTCTGCCTCTGAGGGCATAAATCATCTGCATTTTCTGCAGAACTCTATTTTCCTAATGTAAGGAATCTCTTGCCAGGGAACAAAGACTGCTACTCCAACATCACCTGAAGGTGATGCAAAATCTGATGCAACTTCCTATTATCCCCAACACCAGAGGCAGGCCCGTGTTCATTGTGACAAAGGTTCCCATTCTGTCTAGAAAGGATTTTCCAGCTCATTTGGTTCAACTCCACCCTTTTCATCATTATTTCTGTGGACATTGTTTTAGCTGTTTTATTCTAATGTTTTGTCCTCAGGCCATAGAGTTGTTTGGAAAACTTCCTGATGAAAAGCAGAGCTACGACTAAATTAATTAAGAGTTCATTGATATTGATACAGATATACATATATATTCCTCAAGAATGCATATCGTTGAATTGTTTTCTTCCAGTCTGTAAGTACAGATTAGACTAGAAGCTTCTATTAAAAAAAACCCAAAACCAGAACAGCCTGTGCCATGTATTATCACATTACTACATTTCTAAAAGCTAAAATATTTCTGCTGTTCAGCTGCTTTCAATAATTTTCTCTAACATATAATATTTTATCTTATTTCTTTTTTCCTCTGTATCTTCTTAAACTCCCCTCACACTGATAAACATCCCAATACCAGGATTTCTCTTTCAGCTTTCTTTATTTTATAGAAACTCACAGTGCATTGTTCCCAACAGTTGTGCTGCTATGCCTATAGTATAAATCTGTATACAAGTATTCTGAGTCAAAGGGTAATTTTTACAGGAACTGGTTTCCATTTCCAGTTTAATATGCTCTAAAACATTCATAATAAACAAATTTACATAGCCCAAATAATTCAAAACCACAATAAAACCTGTTATAATTGGATATAAATGAAAAATGTAGAAAATATTCAAAAATATTTAAGGTGTAATCCATGGATCTTTGGTGAGTCAGGGAAGAAGTATTTCAATGAAGGTCTAATTGAAAGTGCAAAACCAAAGTACAGGTGTCTTTTATTTTTTTAGCAAGTGTCTGGCTATGTACGTGTAGGGAGAGTTTCTTGATGAGTGCAACAATTCAGCCCTCTTGTGAACTAAGAATAAGAACAACGAAGGTTTTTTGTATCTCCAATAATCATATAGAAAGGTGAGTTCATAAGAAGACGACACAGAAGCAAAGGACTTCCAGTGGATGTCAAAAGGACAAATACTTTAAGTACTGAACTGGAAGCACCCTTAAAAACATAAAGAAAACAGAGAGAGAGAATGAAAAGTATAAACTGGCAAAAATGTGCAGGATGTCAAGAAAAGCAGAAGATGGGCACTATTCAAAAGGTATTTTTTGAAGCACTAGAGAAATATTGCAGAGAAAATGAAGACTGAAAGGAAAGCAAGCAAAACCAGACACTATGTCTACCTCAAAGTTATTTTAGCAAACAAGCAGTTTTTTAAAGGAAAAGAAAGTTAAAATAGAAAACTGCTTGAATTTACATCAAAGCTGGATTTTTCTGGCTTACACTAATTAATTTAATTTAAGGCAAGACAAACAACATTTCATATAAGTGAAAAAGATTGCCCACTAAGCCTTCAACTTAAGTAAATCTGTTGAAAAAGTTTCAGATATTTAATCTAGCAGTTTTAAAAGATAAATCTTCGAAAGAAGTCCAAACAGTCCCCTGAAACAGGACTAGAAAAATTTTGCATTTCTAAGTCAATTTTTCATGTGAACAGAAAGTTATTTGCTTAAGCATAAAATGGGTTGCAGTTATCAATTCTCCTTTAGGCTTTTGTAGAGCCAGTTATTATCAGGAATTAAACAGATTAAAGAACTAAAAAACTGGGATATGAACTTCACCATCTGAAAACAAGTTCAAATTTTGTTGCAAATACTAACTTCCTTTCAGGGAAAAGTTTTGCAGAGTAGAATAAAGTCACCCTTTCAGAGCAATCAAAATTTCATTAGGTTTAATATAACTTTTTAATGGCAAATTTATAATCTGCCTTATTTTTTTTAATGTGATCAGACTGGGGATAAGTACTGTGCCAGTGTATGAATCTTTAACATTTGTCTCCTTCTCTTCTAATACAGAGTTTTAGCAAACATTGTTAATTTTAACAAAATTCTCTGAAATTTTTTTATGCAAGAGCAATTTTAGCCAACTTTTAATAAAACCACCAAAACTGTATTTTTAAATAATTCCCAAAAATTCAGACAAGGCTTCTTTTTGAGGGCCTCTTCCCAAAAACACACCATTCATATTATCATATGACCATTCTAATTTTAAATTGTTGAATTATAACTGAAAGGCTTCTGTATAGTGGCAGGAAGTCAAACAATCACAGTTACCCCAAATTGATCTATTTTTAACAAGAATTGACAGAATTTTTTACTTTGATGTGAAAGGCAATAATTGCACCACATCTGTTTTCAGTTAAGTGGCACTAATTCAATATTTATCTTGAAAGAGGACTAATATATTCATATATTTGAATAAAAGGATTCTGGGTAAGTGTTCTTACAACTCATCTCCATTTGCTAAAAGAAATTAGTGAAATCAATTGAGGGGTTAAAACCAAACTCAATGCATTGATCAGTATACAGCATGAGTACCATGGTTACAACTAATAAAGGAAAAAAGTCCATAGGATTAGGAAAAGGTGTGATGAACTAGATATAATCAGGTCCAAGTCCTAGATGATTACAGACTGAAAAAACATTACATTTTGGGAAACTATTTGGGAGCATCTTTTCCATCTTTGTAGTGGATAAAATTCAAGAGGAAATCACAGGCAGTGATAATGAAGAGAAAATATTCAGTGGGAGATAAAAAAATCCCTATGTGTACCACATCCTACAAATTGTCTCTGCACCTAGAGTTTGGAGAGAAAAAGTACTTCCATTCTGAACCATCAAGGTTTGTCAAGAACTGCCCTTCTTTCTCTATACTGCAATGTAAGAAAGAGGAAAAAAATTTCCAAAAGTGGTTCTTAGTCCATAAAGCAATATCCTATTAGAAGGCAAAACTATTAATTGGCATAAACGCTGATCAGGTAGAAACATTTCTATCTCCTTCTTGCCATGTGCTTCTTCAGAGAAATAAGAATGGAACAAAGATTTTCTCAGCATTTGCTTTGCAGACCAAGGCTTCCAGCAGCTTTCAGCATATACTGCTCCCACACCATCTTCTATCATCATGGTACCAAGCATTTTGGTTCTGTTCTCTCCTATAAGCAGCTCCCTGGTCCCCGCAAGGGACACAGAGCAAGTGGCACAGTCTCACAGAGAGTGAAACCCGTGAGGCAGAGGACCCGATGCATTTTATGATATGAACTATTACATCACATGGCTAAATGTATTTCATAAGGTGTTAAACTAGCTCCAGACTGGTCCCATGGAAGGAACACCCATCAGTGGCCAAGGAGTACTAGATGTGCTCCCAGGGATCACCCTCTGCTCTGGTCTCACGTAAGGGTAAGCACTGCACACTCTCTGGCTGCTCTGCTCCAGGTCACACAGGGCACCAGGGTTGTTGGAACATTCCTTTCAATAATGCAGCCCTCATTGGAACCAAAATGTGAACACCTTAAGCATGCTTAGCAACTCTTGGAATGAGAGCTGGCCTTCCCTTCATCCCTAAGGAACATAAATACATCTAGCTTTCTTTCCAAGTTTGGAGAAAAAAACTGTATTATAAAAATTAAACCTGAACCAAATGAAATAGTTCTTCTATCCATCTCAGCTCATCTATCTTAACCTTGGTTGTCAGAGACTGGGCAGCAGCCAAAGACATTACAGGTAGCAGAGGCAGACAAACACCTTCTCAGGACAAACCACCCAAAGAGGTCTATCTCTGAGTGAAACAAGTCCTTTAGAGGTGTTTTTTAACAGTAAAATAAGCTACCCTTTGGTATCACTTTTAAGTATGCAAGAGAGGGCAAATAGTCCTTTCAATGGTCTCTGCTTCTGTCATATATAACATTAGTTAGAAAAAGCAACAAGATCAGGGACAAATCTGGAAGAAAGCAATATCCCTGGGCTCATCTCCCACAGCTGCAGCTAAATCAGCACAGCCCAGGTTTGTGTCTCCAGCAATATTAATCTTTAGTCCTGAACACATCCACATGCCCAAGAGCTGAAAATCAGGCTGCTAAGATCTATAGGGATTCTCAACAAAGTATATACTTTAGTAACCAGGCTAAAAATAAAAAAACTCATCCATTGAGTTTTTCCCATATTATTGATTTTGTCCTTAGGACATCTCTGCAATGATACTGCTCCTGAGGATTTCCAAGCAGTCATGCTCACTCTACATATTTCTAGAAATTATTCCTGAAAAAGAGACAGGATATGTTATTACAAATCTTTCTTGGTCAAAAGATATGTTTTACAAATCTTTCTTGGTCAAAACCCCCCTTTATCTTAATTTACTCATCCATAAACAAATAAGTGGTCTGAAAATTTCTGAATTTCTCTGATACCCCCTGATAAATAAGACTAAGTAAGGACTAATAATACTGAGTAACCTTTCTCCACCAGTTGTGTCAGCCTTCAATATAAGGGCAGTATCTTGATATACAAAGAAATCATATTCCACTAAGATAAGAGAAGGATACTTTCAGCTCAGATATTAGGTGAAAGGATGACATTCTGAACAGAGGATAGCTCCTTTGAAACATACTTTCAGTGCAATTAATATGAAGTTCAACTTTATGCAATGGAGGCCCAGGCTTTGGGAAAAATCCTTGAAATTAAAGCACTCAGAAGCTTAATTTTAGAAGCTTAGCACTTACAATGAAATTGTGTAAAATTTTACAGTACATGCTTTGCATGGAAAAAAAAATTCACAGGATAATGGTGTGCTGCCTCAATAAAACAGCTTTATCCTAAGTCTAAAATGTCTAGTAAAACCTCTTAAATTAACCCAGACATATTAAAAATTTTATTTAGAGTAATCACTTTTCAATTGGAGCTATGTGTTACTTAGAGCAGTTTCACACTTCAAGGAACTGTAAGAAATATTCTATCATTGTTATTAATTCCTTGACTATTTTTCATTCTATCATTACCAAAAAAAATTGTTTAGATCTAGAGATTTGTTTAATCCTTAAATCTAAGATAAATGAATGAGTCTCAGTCTACTGCGTTATCACATTAATGTGAAATGTACATTCTCATAGATCTCCAAAATGTTAGAACTTTCCTTGCAGCTTTTAACAACTTGTTAATGTTGCTTTGTACTTTGAGTGACTTTGTTTACAGTGGGAGATCAATGGGATAAGCAAAGAAATGAACACACAGAGTGTACAAACAAACAAAAAAACCTTCTTATGTCCTTCCTGAGCTGGCTGCCACTAAGACATGGACATTTTTCCAATACTGTAAAAACTCTCATAAAGCAGCAGCCGTAAATATAACTCAGAGGCACACTGAAGCTGTTCCAAACGATATTTCTAGAATCACCACAGATAGGGAATGAATCAGAAACACCCCATACCACCATTTCCATCTCCCAGTCACACAAAATAACCCTAGACTTTCCAACCACTTCTAGGAACGGGGGTGTAGCTGGTAGGCTGGACAAGTCCCAGGTGGTTGAAGCAAACAAATTATTCTCCCCTATCATAGAAAGCAAACAAACAGACAAAGAACACAAAACAAGAAAGAAATAAAACAAGTAAATCCCATTCACAGACCCAGACTCCTAAATACCTTAGTCTACCATGCAGACTCTAAATCGCCCCAATTTCCTATTCTTCCTCTATAGTTCTTATCCCTACATGATTCACCAGGTACTGATCCCCAACATCTGCATTAAAGTGACAAGCTTTCACCTACTCTCTCAGAAAAAAAAAACAAACAAAAAAAATATGGTTTTATCTAGAAACTTCCTAGAAATTTGATAGATTTTGCTTTCTTGGAAAAGTTTGTAGTCTTGGAGTACCAGTGCCAGAGAAGCTGCCATGCCATGGGTCCACCCCCATGGAGGTTGTCCTCCTGCAGCAAGCAAAACTACTTCCACAGGTGCTTTGAATGCAGCTGAGCCTATTAAAATTTGAGATAAAAAGACATATTTTCTCATCTCATCCCCTGCTCAAAGAGATGCACCACACCTTTTCAGACTACACCTGGCAAAGTTGTTATTGAGATTTTGAATCACTCAGTGTTTATTTTCAAAGTTTACATGGTTGCTGTTTTTCACAGTTAGGTATCACCTGCCATCAGCAGTAATCGTTTTCAGTCCTTGTCAGACTTATTGAATGTTTTTGTTGAATTACAAAGTTTAAAATGATTGTGGTGTTTATCGATAACGACAGGTTATTTCAAGTATGGCAATAAACTTTTATTGCTTTTCCTTACTAATTTAAAATTCTAGACAGCTGCTGTGAGCTAGGTATTTCCCACATCAAAAAGACAACTCACCTGAGTGAACAAATTACTATCTGCATTTTTTCAAATATATAAGCAGCGTTTCAAATAAACAATTCTAATGAAGATTTTAGCTGAATGTTATCACTACATTCAAGAAAAATTCAAGTCTTGAGAATTTCTAAGTTAGGCCATAGTTTGCCCCAAAGGATAAATGCTTAGATGCCCACCACACTAAAAAGAGGCAGAATTCTTTCACTAACGCCAGTGACCACATTTCAGTAAAAAATAAATCTGAAACACATTAAACCGTTACACTCAAAATTTTCTATGAGTAACAGGGAAACACTAGGAATATTAATGCCTAGGAATATTCCTAGGTATAGACCTAGGAATTTTAAACAGCACAATTTCTGTTTTAATGGTCCAAGCTATTGAAGAAAATCCTCATTAATCCATGATGGACATGACATTCCAAGTGTCTAACTATTTTCTTACTGTTGTCTTCATCTCTACAATAGTCCTCTGTGTCTAACATCAGCAACTTCAATCTCCCTCAAGAAGAATGTGAGCATATTGAGGCATCAACAAGCCATCAACAACCTGAAGTCTTCACCAGAAGGGGAATTATGCTCTTTTAGGGACATAACTCAAAAAGTTTTCATCTTTGGTCTAGGATTCATTTGGGTCCATTTTAGCACACTTTCTTGCAAGAGCTTTCTTCCTTCTCCTTGCTTCCCAAGTGAAGTATGAGAGTTATCCAATGCCTCCCTCATCCTCAGCTGAAATAAATGACTGTTGTTTGTTCATGGAATGCATGCATTTTTCAGATAGTTGCTGCAGAGCAATTATCACACAGCTTATGCTGAATGGGGCTACAATGAATTGGCCAGTGTAAGATGGTTTAAACAAGCTCAAACAGGGCCAGATGAGTCCTGATAAGCCCTGAGATCTACACTGTCAAATTGACATGAAGGCTAAAGCCTGTGACTATATGTCAAATATCTTATATACTGGGTTATGAAAAAGGATGGAAAACAATTTCATATTTTGACTTTTTTATCCTTGACCACTTCCA
>WAAE01016179.1:0-17298 GCA_013400495.1 Nicator chloris
CAGGAACTCTTGCGACGAAATAAAGAAAACACCAAGAATTTTAGTCTATAAAAAAGAAAGAAAGTTAGAAATCAGGTGCAATGGCAATTTAACTCCCTGCATTGCATAATTAATGAGCTGAGATAATCACAGTTTATTACTTTGAAAGTGCTCCCAACCTTGTCTGAGACCTCACAGTTTATCACTTCAAAGAAACAGTCTCGTAACGTGCCGACTCCGTAAGCATCGCTTAAATGCAAAATGACATTTATAGGATTTCTGATATCCGTCCAAAACTCTAGGACACTGAATAACTCCATATGGCCATTTATTAAAAGATGTGCCCTGTCCATCATCAGAAAGGAATAATTAACATCCTTTGGGAAAAATTACTCACGTTATTTTAACATTTGAGGTTACTGAACACTAAAAACGACCTTCAGAACTTGTAACAAAACCAAAACTCCTGGAACTATGCAAATTATTTTGGCCTGCAGCATCCTGTTCACTTTTATTTATGGTCATTACCTTCTAGAGAGCTCATGAGATCACCAAAGTGGGTTTTGAAGCATGTCCACAGCTTAATGGGAAAACAGGGCATTTATTTCAGATTATATTTAACAAGCTGACACGTCTGGTGCCAGAAGAAGTTGAAAAGTTGGCTCACCATGGGAAGCCTCTTCTGTAACTAAAATGTCTCCATCCTCTTCTTTCTCCCCTTGGCTCCTTCAAAACTTTGATTGCTGGATTGTGCTTCCCTTAAAGGCTCAATTAGCAAGAGGATTCTTTCTATTCCCTTTCAGAGAGATTCTTGCCATTTACACTCCTGCTGTATCCCTTGCTCAGCACATTTTTTCTTGCCTACATAGTTTCTTTGCTGTTGAAGTTTTCACAACTGCTATAACACTTAATCAGCCGTATTTCACAAACTCGCACTGTCTGTACATTTTATTAGATCTGATCTGCACTTTGCAGTTAACTTCATAAAACCCCATATGGCAAGTTCATACAGAGGCAAAACTTAGTTTTTAAAGCTGTTCTTTTGGCTGGAGCCAGCTGGAAAAGGAACAAACTTCTCCCTACTCTTATTTATCCCAGGTTGCTCCAACGTGCAAGCTTCTGTTGCTTACTGTGCACTAGCTGGGGAGCTAACTGGATCTCTTCCTGAGCCAATTCAAATCATCAAGATCAGAAAATCAGCCTAGGAAAAAAATAATAGGCCAAATGAACTAAAAAAGCACCCAATCAGTACCAGAGATCTAAAGCAAGGGAGAACAGCAGAGCAGAGACAACAAGGAATGTAAAAGAAGGAAGATTATAAAATCTGTAATAAGTGCAAAACTCTGAAAAATTATAGTACATGTCAGCAATTATAGTTCAGATAGAGAGATGTTTAACTGCTATTTTACCTATTTGCACCCTGAAGGGATTTAAAAGCCCTAATTTATTACTTATCCCATAGCAATTCAAATAGGCTACAGCAGAATTTTATACTACAAACAGTCTATAGTACACTAAAAATGAGTTTCTCTTCCAGATTATTTACAGCCTTACAAGTTCAGGTTTTCAGTGCTGTCCTCCATACACATCCAGCCAGTACTGCTAAGCTCTGCAGCTAATACCACTTTTCACTGTATGTAAAAGAATACTTTTTTTGTCCCACAACTACATTTGCCAAATCATGCTTGTCTAGCAATGAGATTCTGGTGCAGCACTGATTCCCATCAAAACATATAATAGACAAGGAGGGACAGTGAGATGAATATTCTCATCCTTTCTTCTAATACTCCCTTGAGAGAAAAAGAGGACAAACATATACATCAAGATCACACACTTGATGATAGCATCAAGATGTTTGCCAAGTCTCAGATGCATTGTCAGGCCATTATGGCTTACTGAGCATACCTGTGTTTAAGCTACAATAGGTGTCTACACACACTTGCCAGCCTGTAGGAAACACAGAAATACCTGAACACTTCCTAAACCTTTCACATATAAGGTAAATGACCTTGTTCAAGAAGTTGATGGAAATAATTAGATGTTTTATTTTCAGAAATGGCTTTGGGAATATTCAGTGTCCCACCTTCCTGACAACTTCAGGGTAACACCAATTCTTAAAAGTTGCTCTAACCAGTAAAAGGCTGAGCAAAAAGCTGCTAATTAAATACATCTTTATGTATTGCATAAAGATTAGCAAATAAAAATTACACAAATGTATAAAAATTAGCAAAAAGCCGCTAATTAAATACATCTCACACAATCTTAATGTCAATACTGGACTTTTTGCAACACTAGGCCCTATGACTTCTAGAGCTTTTAAAATAATGGATTAGCTGCATCTCTGAATGTGTTATGTCAGCAGCCACTCCTAACACTGGAACTGTTAATCCTAACATTGCAACGTGGAAGATGCTACCAGCAAATTATAAAGGTTATCATTCTGTCAGTCTCTTCTTCGGTGTGAAATGATTAACGCTCAGAGAAATCCGTGTCATAGGAATGTTCTGGGGTGGCCATAAATATTGATATTGGAGTTATAAATAAACATGAAGAGCATGACAGAATTTAAGATGTTGTTGTGCTATAGCTACAGCACTAACTAGGGCAGTTAATACTGCCTGTGACACCCATGTGATCTGAGTTACAGCTCCATGGTGGGTTATATCTGTCACAGAGGACCTGAGGAACAGAAGAATTACTACATCTCTCTGCCTTCAGTTTCACAAAGAGAATTTCTGTTTGAAAGATACAGATGAGTCATTACAACAGCTCCTCAATCTAAACTATTTAAGATGCACATGGGAACATTCCTAACAGTAGAGCTGGTGTATTTCTTTCCAAAATAGAGCAAGCTGGCTAAGTAGGTGAACATATATGGGAGCCCTCCTGAAGGTCCCAGTCTACTTCCAGATAGTCTGAATAAAAACTCTTCATTAGAAAGATATTTCACCTCACCCAGCAAAAGCAATTTTCGAACCTAAATGTAGTTAGACCCTTTCCAGAAAAAACAAGGTCAAAACATAAGGAAAAGCCTCTTGGAGACATTTTAGCAAAGCTACAATACCCTCTTAAGTGTCACTTGTGGACTACAACCGTCAGAGAATTTTGCTGTTAGGTGATCCCAAACTGGTGTCAATGACAACAGTGAGGTTACTGCTTAGCTAGTGAGTGAGGATACCAGGCTGGATGAAGCTCTGCTTAGGGCCTATCAGGACCAGACGTGAACTTTTTCACAGAGAAGCACTAGCTGACACTTTTATAAGAAAATTAAATGGGACAATCTCTAAATAATTCAAATCACAATTTCAGCTGAAAAAGCGTTCCAAACAAATTACTGAAAAGCAGAGCTCAAGAGCTTCCACAGTACTTTGCTGCAACATAATATTTTAGTCTTAATGTTCTCATTTCCTGCTTTAACTGGTTTCCATTGAACATACTTAAAGTTTCCAAATATTAGGATAAGGATTGCAAAATGGACAAACAGTTAATTTTAGCCTGAGGGCTTTGTTAAATTTTCTGCACTGCAGCTGATGGACTTCAATATTTACAGTGGATGTAATCCAAAGCGTACTTGAATGAATGGGTATATTTCCATTAATGTCAACAGGCTTTAGAAATAGTCTTATATCAGACACTAAGTGAGCTGCAGAAATAAACTAATCTATCTCATCGAAATCCAGCCTGAGTGACCTCACCTTATAATGAAAAGATGCTTCCTGAGTTACATTTTTATTTTTAGTTAATCAAGAAATACGTCTGCTACTTCTTGGAAAGCATTCATTTAAATAGCATCCTTTAAAAATGTATTTCAGTTGATCTTTCAAAACAAACCTCCCCAAAGGCACCAAAGGGAATTCTTGGTCACAGTTAAATTACTTGGCATTTTCTGATTATGTCAAAACTCTGCTTTAATCCTCTTAGACATCCCTCATTTTTGGAAATGAAAAGCCAAGCCTATTAAAAACACACCTTTCCTTTCTGAAAAGCACCTGGTCACATACTTGATTCCATCCCTACTCAAGGCTGCACCTAAATTCCTTATGATATTGATGAGATTCTGGATATGCTTCACTGTTCTCTTGAATGAGGTTATTTTCCAGAATGCAAGGCTAATTAGATGCATGGCTCACATATATTGCCCCCAAAAGAATGACAGAATGGATCAGGCTGAAGAGACCACCAGAGGTCATCTGATTCAAGCTCCCTGCTCATGTAGGGTCATCCCAGAGCACATTGCACAGGATGGCAGCCCTAACTGGTCTGGAGTATCTCCAGCAAGGGAGACTCCACAGCCTCTCTAGGCAACCTCAGTTACCCACACTTTAAAGAAGTTTTTCCTCATATTCAGGTGGAATTTCCTGTGCATCAGTTTCTGCCCATTGCCTCTTGTCCTATTGCTCGGCAGCACCAAGCAGAGCCTGGTTCCATCCTCTTGAGACCCTCCCTTTGGATATTTGTATAAATTGATGAGGTCCCCTCCCAGCCACTTCTTCTCGAGGCTGAACAGGTGCAGCTCCGTCAGCCTGTCCTTGCAAGGGATGCTCCAGTCCCTCCATCACCTTTGTTGCCCTGCACTGGACGCAGTCCGTCACAGTGCAAAAGAGGAGATCAGGCAGTACATTCACACTGGCACTTCAGGCATTCACAAACACACTGCAGAGTCACTTTCCTCACTGAGGACAAACAGCACAGAGTCACAGCATCACTTTTTCCACTCGTCTCTTTTGATGACATTTTGACAGTACCTGTGGGCGGATGGTGTTATTTCCTTTTCCAACGTTGTGAACAATCCCAGAGATGCAGAGCGGCCCGGCGAATCCAAGCAAGTCAGCCAGAATACGGAATGTGCTGCTGAGAAGTAAGGGTCTTCCAAAAGCACAGCAGAGAGCACGCCAAATGGATCTGGATCCTTGGGGAGATGAAGATCTTTTGTTCTGGTCAGAAGGAAATTAAAATTAGTAAGAATTATGTTATACATTAACCTCAGGTCTGATAAATCACTGGTATTTTTATCAATGCTTTAATTCACTGACAACCATTTGTAATCTCTCAGGTAGAAAGCAGAGGAAGTACAATTATTGTTTCTTTTTACGGAGTCAGAACAAAGCAATAATTTGCACTTCCCTCCACAAAAAAACCATGATTTCTTTCCTACCCTTAAGAGGGATCAAGTAAGTGTGTTGTTTGTGGCCTGCTGAGGGAGGAAAAAAAGAAAGAGGGAGGGAAGTGACAGGTTTTTGTTCTCTGGTGAACACAGAGACTGGAAGCATACACTTTTTAGGCAGGATGCAAACAAGTTCTCTTAAGATCCTATATAAGTTCAGCTCCCACTGAGGAGTGAAAATTAATTTGAGCCAAGGTAGTTTCAGCCCTGAACTCTCCTATGGACAAACTGCAACTGAAATAACATGAAAAAAAAAATAGCCCTGCAAGGCCTAATTAATACTGACTGTGTAACTGAATGTTTCCAGGGTCTTATTATTGTGTTTAGTGAACACAGCCCATGATGACTTTCCACATCAAAATAGAGGCCATATGCATTTTACACACATTTAACCAGCAATGTGTTTCACATGCACATTTCTTTAGAGAAACTTCATCATTTTTTGTGAGGTACAACTGAGAATGTGGTCTCTTGGTATATGGACTGCTATGCCAAATACTTCATTTGCATCATATCTGTTTGTATCTCTTTGTGTCATGCTTATATGATAAAAAGTAATGAAACACAAACTCTGAGTAATTAGACATAATCCCATGCTTTGCATACCTTCTGTGCTTCAAAGGCCTCATTAAGGAGAATGTAATTGGTCAGAGCTCTCATAGCAATGGGAAGCTTGCCTATGGTTTTCAAATCTATTGGTTTCTTATGGGCAGTCTTGATGAATGTGTTCATCCACCAGTACGTTCCTTTGGATAACAGATTCACAAAGGGCTGCAAGAATCGGACACCAAGATCCTGGAGATCCTCAGGAGGTTTAACTTCTTTAGGAGTTTTGAAGAAAACATACCTCTGAAATCCAGAAAAATTCCAGCAGAATCACGGTAAACGCGTAGAAAATACAAGTGCATAAAGACCAGATAAGGACATTGCAGATAATCAATGAATCAGTCTTGGTTTCTTAAAAAACATTCAAGTACAACCAATACAGCAATCCAGTTTCCTCAGGTACTGAGGATAATCAGAGGCATTCAGTCTAGAAATAAATCATTCTTATCATTCACTATGACTCTACTTATGGTGCAAAAATTTGCATACTTGTAGGAAAAAAAAAACCACCTTACAGAATCAGAATCATCACAGATGGAATAGAACTTCAAGATCATCCAGTTCAACCACCAAACCAGAACCACCATAACCACCCCTACACCATATCTCCAGATACCTCTGGAACACTTCCAGATATGGTGACTCCACCACCTCCCTGGGCAGCTTATTCCAGTTCCTGCCCCCTGTTTCAGTGAAAAAAAGTTTTTCTAATAACTAATATGAGCCTCCATGGTAAAACTTAAGGCCATTTCCTCTTGTCCTTTCACTTGAGACATGTCAGAAGGGACTGATCTCCTCACTTATTTAAACAGTACAGCCCCAGTATTGCTTTGAGATCCAGGCAGCACAACATGAGACACAGGAGCTTAGGCACAGCCCTGAGGTTATCCCTGGGATTCATCTCCTACACCACACTGCTTTACATTTGTTAGCTCAGAACACGGAGCTACTGGTGCTGCAGCAAGAAAATTTACATGGGAATATTTCTTTCTCTCCTAAATTTAATTTGTGCACAGTGAGTGCCAGCTGAAGAGAACTTTGGCATTTATGTATCCAGCAGTTTCCAAAGTCTCAGTTTAGATTATGACTGCAGAGGGGGAAAAAAAAATATAACTGGGAGGAACCCCAGTAGCCCAAATAAATCACGTATTGTGATTGTCTCCTGGAAAATGAGAGATGTTATTTGTGAGACTCTACCAGTCTTCTCTTGCATCAGAAATACTTGGCTGTCATGACTGAAACAGAATAATTTAAAAATTTACAGCAAACTTGAACAGATGAAATTGCCTTAAATTAATAACAACAGAATCTGGCATTTTTTAAAATTACGGATTCATCTAGCCTAGTAAAATAGTCTTAACCTTTGATTGTCAAATAGATTTCTATTTCTAACTGGATTTTTCTTTCTCCTTTAGTAATGCATTTTACACCAACTACATAGAAAAGGGAAAAAAATACAAATAACCTAAAAAACAACCAATAAAAACCACAGACTTCTATCATAGTTACTTACCCTAACCCTGATGACATTAACTTCTACAGCAAGTAGCATTCCATAAAGAACAACCAAGAGTCCTGTGAGGCAAAATCGAAGCTGAGAAAATCCAACCCCGTTATCACAGAACTTCACAAATTTGATGGTTTTAGTTATGAAAGCTAAAGTCCAGTAGAACAGCAATGCTGTAGAGAAAAAAAAAAACAAACAAATTAGCCAGCTCCATAGTTGCAAAAATATACAATGGAATTACAAAATATAATTAAGGAAGATTGCAACAAAATACATAAAACCAGAGAGTGGTTTTTCTCATGTCAAACAGAAGCCTAATTTAATTCCACAAACATTAAAATATTAAGATAGTTAGTTCTAAATGCCTTTTCTATTAGATTTAGTGGTATTTCAAAAGCTTCACAAAGTGAAGTCTGCTGAAGGAAATTTCATCTGCTGTAAACCTGTGTCCACATGATCAGCTCAAGTGAGGGTGTTGCTCCGAAAGTGAAGGTGCCTGTGAACAATGCCCTCCAGATTTGGTTAATGCTACCAGACTGCTATGAATGTGGCTTGAAGGAAAATTCCCTGCAAATCTCTGGGATGTGTCAGGAACAGATATTAAAATACTTTGTGCAAACTTCTGCTGCACTATTGTTCAGCACAAATTCCATGTATGTAACTCACAATGTAGATAAAACACATCAAGGAAGTATATTCTGGCATTCATGGGATACAACTTTCACTTTTCAGTGTTCTACAAAACCTCTTGTCTTAAGGTGCTACCATCAGCTAACATATAAATAATCCCTGCAGTAAGCTCTGGTGACTTGGAAGCACTCTCCATACCATTCATCACACCATAAGCCAGCTCTTGTTCCCTATTCTTCAGGAAATGCCTCCCAGAGTTATATTCTTTTAAATAAATCTTTCATTGCTGCTGTATCTGCCACGGTGCAACAGATGGAATGAGCTCCAACTGCCAAGAAAAGCTTGGATCTGCTTTCCAAGTGTCTTGCCGGAACACCAGAGAAGGACTTCAACCAAGGCATTAGCAACTCTAAGTCTAGCTTAAATATGGATAATCATCAGGAAGTTGCATAAATTTCAAAGAATTGGTGATGTTCCAGCTACCCTGAGGCACCAGAAAGCTCTCTGGAGATGTACTCTGGGGCTACCCTTTTCAAGCAAAGCTAAATTCAATGCAGAGAATCCATATGAGATTTGGGACTGCCAGTCCTGCTTCTACAGAAATCAAGTTAAAACCTCTCCTTTAAATGAGGACAGTGAATGGAACAATATAGGAACACTGTGCATTAGGACATTTGCCAAGGGAGCCCCTCTTCCTCTAAAATTAAGAGGCCAGTTCATAAGAGGAAAATACTGAGTGGTCAGGTGTTTGTTCACTGCACGTCTATGGCCAAAGCAGTTGCAGAGAGGGTTTAAAAGATATACTTACCAAATTTCTCTTATAAAACTTTAGCTTTTTTATTTGAGGCTTCCAACCATCTTCCCAACTTAGATTGCTTCTCATCCTGTTTCAGACTGCTTCCTTCCTTTGAGGCACTACTCCTCCCTATTTGCAGTACTTCTGACTATAAAGTCAGAATTCTTCATCCAAGAATTACATTCTATGCTGTTCTACTCTTAATCACCTTTTTCTTTTAAACCTTGTTTTGTTTCATTCTTCCAACAACAGGCTGAGAACACATCCCTCTTGGAATAAAAAGGACTTTAACATTGCACACTGAAAATATCCACCAGTGGAGGACTTCCAAAAAATAACCAAACCAACAGGCGTTTAAGTATGTCTTGGAATTATAAATAAGAATTAGCAGAGCCATTCTCCTATTTAGGGTTTAAATAAGGGTCTGTATGGCCTTTTATTATTATTTTTATAACATTAATTTATCTTTTATCTATGAAGTATTATGAAGTGCCAAACACAACATTCTCAGGCAGTAAGTGGCCACTTGCTGTCACACTTCCTTAGAAGCCTTTGACTTTACTTCGCTTGTCACTTTTGAATACAAGTGTATCTAATCTGATCTGGAGAATGCTCACAGGCCAGTCAAGGCCCCCTGGAAAATACAGTTGTGGCTCTATTCTTTATAGATGATGTTTTTATCATCTAGCTGGTGAGTACATTTTGGCTGAGAGTTTTCAGAAATGATCTCTGAGATCTTGCACTGGTCTGAACACACAGACCACAGAGGTACACTTACATTTACCGGATTGCTTTAGACCTATTCTAGATGCCTAAATGACCTCGTTTTTTCTTGGGCCATGTAAGATACTTCAACCCAGACACAACACCAGGGTGTAGATTCTCACCTGGGCCACACCTCTGAAAAATAAGGCAACGTGCAACTCAAACTCTTCTACACCTTTATTGAATTAAGCCTAATCTAAAAAGCCACACATTTAACTGGATGGGATTTATTAATTAACCTGGGCTTGTTTGGAGAGAAATTTTTTGTACTAAGCAATATTTTTATGCAGGAAGATGCATTTCCGAGAATAAACTAATTCCAAGGGAAACAACTACAATGCAAAGGGACAAAAATTTTGAATCAGAAAAATAGATTCCTGTCTGGTAGTAGTAATGCAATCATATAATTAAGATTAGCTAAAAAAGAAGGACAGTATTTTAAAATAAAAAAAAAAAATCACGTGTTCCCACACTACCACCCATTTCAGATTAAAACCTCAAAGTCCTGTTGTTATTAGTTTCTCCTACTATTATTATTAGAGTTTTCTCCTGCTATTAATTTTTGAGGTTTATTTATCTTCCAAACAAAGAAACTAACTTAAAAAATAGTGGAATCAGATGCTACCATTCAGTTGTGTATTTTAAACATCAAGAAAGCAGCAGATTTTCCAATCTAGTATGAAAACTATTCTAAAATGAGCCCTACTTAATTTAAAAATGTTATGCAACCATGTGGTGCAAAGAGCATCAAAATTAGCATTATTATGAGAGTGCCCTGGTAAACAGCACTATATGGGAACAGCCACATTTGTTGAAATATAATTACCAAAAACATACCAAGAAAAACACATTCAGACCAGATCAAGATGTTCCAATAGTTGGGTCACTCAACTGCATTCATGAATTCAATCATTAGCTTCAGTGAATGAATATTCCAAAGCTTGTCAACTTTTTTTTGATAAGAACTGCTAAGAACGATTACTTCAAAATAGCCAAGTGCCTGGGCTAAAGCTGAGAGGCAAGGCAGGCTCAGGATCAGCAGAGGAACTTTGAGTCCTCCTTTTGCAAACCCAAGGAAACACACTAATC
Organism: Nicator chloris; assembly: GCA_013400495.1. Lineage (NCBI taxonomy): Eukaryota > Metazoa > Chordata > Aves > Passeriformes > Pycnonotidae > Nicator > Nicator chloris. Next base: position 10,537 of record WAAE01016179.1, read on the forward strand.
CCCACATCTGTCATGATATCTGCCTCTTGTTTATGAAGAGTTACAAATGGATTTGGTTTCTTTAAGGTACAGAGTGAAAAGAATCTTTTAAAAAGAGCACATCTCAAAATTTCATGGGATAGGAAAATTTCACCCTGTTTGGAATTAATGAACAGACCTTTAAGGGTCCACTGCACTGCACTAGTGAGACCTCTCCTGCTGGGTTTAATAGATTCTGGATAAGGCTCTGGTAACTTTGCTTTAAACAGCTATCAACTCTTTGCAGCTGTGAGCATTCAACATGCAGCTGAGGCAGATGATGCCCTGCAGTTTGCTGGAAATTCACTGATGCTCAGAAGCAGCAAGATGTCACATCAGCTCCTCTACCTGGCTCTGTGTGCGTGCAACATTAGATATGTTCTACATGAGCCCTGTATCCTATGCAGGTTTATCACCACCTTTAGCTTTCCCTCCTGGTTCTCATTCACCTTCTAAAATGAGGCTCTAAAGCAAAGCTGCTTCATGGCCACACTGCACTCTAGTGGGTTGACAGCTGAGTAAAGGTACAATTTAACTATCGCTACCGGGCTCATTTACTGTATAAAGTACCCATTGCCTCGTCCCAGATGTCAATACAGAGTAGCTACAATTAAGATTGAAAGCTGACAATCCTCACAGCTTGTGCAGTTAAGAACAAAGGATAGGGACTTCCAGAAATGTCTGTCTTAGCACAAATAAAAGAAAAACAAAAGAAAAAATAAAATAAAAATGAAAGACCATTAGCTTGTGAAGATTTTGGACTAAAATTCAAATCAGACAAACTAAGTGGGAAAGATTGTGATGGTCTAATTTATTTTTTTGCCTAAGAGCTATTAAGACCAGATTTTCTGAGGGAGTCTGTTCCCTGGAAATTCTTTCAAAACTCAAATTCATCCATAATAAGTAAGTGTTGGTAATTGTTGGTACAACTTTTTAGGATTCAAGTATTGTCCAAAGTTCATCCAGCATCAGCACTCTAAACACTGAAAAACATCATAAAAAAGAAATTTTTACTGAGCACGAATTATGCAAAAATGGGTAATCAACTACCAGCTGTAACTTTGTGCTACCTTTCTCAAAGACTTAACAGCAGGAATGTGGTAGTGGCACTAAATTATTTAAAAAAGCATTATACATGTGAAATAACAAATAAAGCCCAAACAACAAAACAACAACAAAAAAAACCAAAACCACAAAAACCACTGCTTGCTTTATAGGCAACTGTAACAGGTTAGCAATGCTTCCTGAGGCATAATGCCTTCCTGTGAGAAGGCATTAAGAAGACTGTGTTGACTTACTTGAAAAGCAACTAAACGATCTCACCTGTTCATAAAGGATAAAAAAGATCCTACTGAAAAGAAAGGTACAAGAAGAAAAGCAGTCCCAAATGAGAAGACAAAGGTTGCTAAACCTGGATAGAAACGTAAGTCTTTGGAGAGGAGCTTTTTTCAGGAGTTATAGCCTCCTTCTGCAGAACAGGATTCTCACTTGCCCCAACATATAGTTCAAAATAATCTGCAATATTTAAAAGCTTTCTGAAATTTCATTATTACTGACTTTTCCCCACCTGACAAAAACGAGAACAAAACTTTAATACACAGAGCTACTATGGCACAAGACCAACTTCAGCAGGATGTATTGATACAAAAATCCAGCTCAAACAAAATTTGATAAGCCAGGACCACCAAAAAAATAACAGGTAACAGGATGTGACTAAGCATGTAGACATTCCCAGCCTGCAGTCTACTTGAACAGATGAGAACACATGAACAACTTCATGACTGTCAGCAGCAATGAGTTTTCTATAGCTATAGTTTATTCACAGTACTGCAAAACAGAGTAGACTGGATAGTTCTCATTCACAGCATTTTCCATTCAAAAGGCCTTAAAGTAGTTTTCAAAGGGAGTTTTAGGAACATGAAGCAAGAGCAAGCAGGCAGAGTAATACATCCTTGACTGAAAGTCAGGGATGTCATTCCGTAACTCCCTGCATATTTCAACAGACTGTGCACACGAAGATTTCTTCACTCTTACATCACGCTTACACACAACAGGCTGACAGGCAGAGGGTTTGGATTTAGAGTTAACAATTTCCCATGATATTTTTCCCACAAAAGCAGGTTTTCCTAGAGAAGTCTTGGAGTCATTGAATCCCCGAGAACACTACACAGAATACTGTTAGAAGTTGAAAGCATTAAACATACGGCAATGTTTGAGCTACAAAGAGGGGTAGCTTTGGTCATACGAGACACCAGTGACCTGTCACCGAGGAAGCAGACACACAGCACCACAGCCACACCTCCAGGTGCACAGATTTTGAGACATACCTATTAACAGTTTGGGGAAATTGGATGTTTCAATATTGTGGTAATAGACAACTGATGTGATGGCTGCCAGGAATGCCATTCCAGCTGGCATGTACAGGTGTAAGTGGCGGGATTCGGAAACCCTTTAAAAGAAAAAAATATCTGTTACAGTCAAACCTCGCAGCTATTTGAATGTTTCCCTTTTAGTTCACAAACTGTACCCTGTACCCAGCTCTGATGTAAGATTTTCTAGAATGAGTTATGGATGCAAACCCCTCCAAGTTTTAATTGAATTTTTGCTCCTAAATCACACTGTTGGATTTCAACAATGCTGAAAACGAAAGGTGTGCACTGCTATTTCCTACTGAAATAAATTGGAACATTGTTTAAATTAGAACAAGCAGCTCATCTCCAAAATGAGAATAGTTAATTTAAGCTAAACTAGTTTGGGAGCTGTCCATCAAAATATGCAGATAAGACCAACTGACAGCACAGTTCAAGATTTTCTACAGAACCATTCCGTGGAAATGTTTCTCTTTTTTTCAGTTTAAAAGAAGGAACAGCACCACAGCACGGGAATTACTTACAGTGAGGTGTGCCTTCAGTGACTGCAAGCCAATAAAAACCCCCCTATGACAGAATCATACACCCTTACGTTTTGTACTATAAAGCAAAACTGTGCTGATGCTTTGCTTCAGGTAGCAGCAGAAGGGGTTCTTCCAAATACAGCCCTTTGGGAATATCAGAAATTTAGGGCAATATTGTTGGTTTGTGCAGCATTCAACAGAAACATGTTTTCCCCCCTCTTTCCTCCTACTTATTTTTTCTTTCTCCCCTTTTCTTTCTTTCATAAAAAAGAATTGAGTGCCCTGTGCTATCAGGGGCTACAACTTCCTCTGTCACTCAGCCAGCTTCACCAGAAGAAGCATCAAGATGATAACTTCAGGACACAAACATTTAGGGAAATGCACACCTTGTCCTCTTAATGGATTTTTTTCTTGCTGCATCAAACACTACCTTTGTGGAGGTTGGAGAGACAAGAAGAGCTGTCCTGGGAGGGAGATGAAAGAACATAACGGGACATGGCATTTCTGAGAGCAGAACATCCCAAATGTCTAGCAGAACCATAGGAGCCCAGAAAAAACATTTCCTGCATACCTCTGAAGGACAGCCTTCCCACAATGAAGATTGTGGTTAACTTTCTAGAGCTGGCTGGAGACATGCTCACAGCCTGTCATGAACACTGAACTCCTCTTGCTGACAATAGCTGGATGTCAATACAGCAAAATAAGAAAGGATTCTCTGAAATTCCTAGTAATGCCTGGAGGTTTTGTACACCAGGGCTGAATTCTCAGCAAGGACAAAAAAAAACCAACAAGAACAGATTTCTTCTGACAGCCTAAGCTTCAGTAGTTAACACAGCAGCAGTGGGAGGCTTTTTAAAAATCTGTTTATTTCACAGAATATAATTCCCCTATATAACTGTACCTCTAATAGGCCACTTCTATAGCTGAGATGCCAAAGCCTTTAGCACCCAATTGCTGTCAAAAGGGCTCACCAGCATGATCCATTTTGGCTCTTAGAAAGCTGATGAGTCTCAAAACTCTTGTATTCACTGGAGCCCTCGCCAGCCTGCGGAGTGCTCGGGAAGCTCTACTGTGGGTTGGCACTCCCCCAGCAGAGCTCCGAGCTTTGATTCTCATCAGGTGACACCTATTACTTAACAGCAGTGTTCTGAGTCAAGTTAAACAGCAAATAAACATAATGAGAGGCATTGCTAATGAGAAAAATAAAGGAGAAAACTCAAAGCAGGAGATTTTGCTCTGAGCATCCCACACCCTGATAACTCTGAATAAGCAAGAGAAAAATTCCTTTAAAAAAAAACTGGCACTGAGAAACATCCTATTTATACATACTTAAGAGAAGTTAAAATAATAATGATGATATCATTTTTTACCCCAGAAATCTGCACTGCCTTTCACAGTTCTTGGTGGATACTTGTTATATAGATGGCTAACTGGGGAGGTTTTGTTCTATTTAATGAGGAGCTTCCATTTCATAACCCTTGGGTTCAAATTCAGAATTGTTATGAAAAATCACGCCCCTCTTCATAGGAAGAAATCATATTCATTATTAGATAATTAGCTTTTTTCATAATAAATCACTCTCCTGTATCACTTGTTTCACTTCAAATAATTTTTTTCCACAGATTTCTGTTTAGTGACATCCTAAGCTGAATAACAGATGATGGCTCATGCTCACATAATATGAGCTGCTCTGGTCTAGATAACATAGGAGACATAGTGCACAATCATCAGAAGAAACTGTGAGGTGTGACATAAGGCCTAGCAGATTCATTCCTTTTATTTAGATGAAAAGAACTCAGCTTGGGGGGGAATGGTGTGACCTACTGTGCACATGGGAGTTCATCCTAAGTAATGACTGTGGGACTGGGTCCTTGGACATAAAACATATCATGAAAATGTCACCATCTGCTTGAATCATTAGGATTTATCTATGATTACTCTTTGGAAAGATAGTGTCATTAAGCTGAACTAAAAATTATTAAGGTCAGTTTTGCGTGTGTACATCACTTGGCAAAGTCTGTGGAATTTCTGATACAAGGTTGGTAGGTTAATCACAAAGAAAACAGATTATATGATCATAACTACAAGGAATATGGTTTAGATGAGAACTTAGGGAGGAAATATTTATCCTGAAACCTTTAAACTGCTCAGTGCTACCAGGAAAAGGCAGACCTACACTTACCCATCAGACACTATGCCCTCTGCAATTTCACACACCAGCACAAACAAGAGGATAAAAGTCAGTATCCAACGTAGATTGTGGCCAGGAAAATGTAGCCATGTGCTGTGATGTATATGTACTTTGGAACTCTGACTTCCCCATCCTAAAAGAGAAAAGAGAATTATAGGGAGCTTTCTAAAAAGAGTGACACACAAAGTTCCTGCTAACAAAAAACCCAAAACCATATATGTAGCAACCTTGCATACCAATATTGACACAGTTGTGTTGTTAAACAAACATGTCTCTGAATATTATCAGAACTGTGCTCTCAATATTTCACTTCATATGGAATAAAATCAACAATTCAGACAGGACACAGCCTTAAATTCCTATACTTCTAGCAACTTACTACCAAGTAATTACATTCAGTAAACATATTTCAAATCTATTCACAGCTTAAATGAACAACAAATTAACCTTTTGACAAATACACACAAACACTATAATAAATGCACTACTTTTTTCCCTTCGATTATTTAAAAAAGTTAAAAAAAAAAGGATAATAAGGTGTGAAGTTTTATCTTGCTAAAAATTAGCAATATTGAGAGTTTCCAGATAAACGCAGATAACCCTAAGAAGCTCTTCAGCTGACCCCGTTTTCACAGTCGTGCTGGCTGCTATTTCCTCACCGGACCTTTTCCCATCCCCAGGAGCGAGCGTTACTCCAACCCGCGTCCGCGGGCCGGTCCTGGCTTTGGAGGAGGGTACCCGGAGCAGTGACAGCCCCGTGCCCTGAACCACCGGGCCACCTACCGGGCTTGTGACATCAAATCACACCCGCCTCAGGTACCGCAGAAGCCACGGCCGCGGGGCAGGACCTGTAATGAGGGGGGGCTGGGACCCCGCAGTAATTGCTGGAGTAATATTTCATAACGGAAGACTTACTTGTCAGGTTTCCGGGGCTTTAATAGCACATTTGTTTCTGCTTCCCGCGCTGCTGGTCAAAACCGGCAGGGCAAATCCTGCGGTCTCCTCCAGCATCACCTGCCCTGCCTGCGCAAGGGGTTTCACTTGCGGCGAGCCCCGCGGGCAGCCTCGACAGACGGAGATGGGCCCCGCTGCCCGGGCGGACAGCGGGCGGTGCGGGGACAGCCCGGGGAGAGGCGGCCGCCGGAGCATCCCGCAGCTCGCACCGCATCTCAGCACCAGCGCAGCCTCTCCGCGCGGTACGGGGGCAGGGCCAGGCCGGGGGACACGGCAAGGGGAAGCCAGGCGGGCGGGGGAGGGAAGCCCACGGCGAGACAAAGCCGGGCGGAGGGACACGGCAAAGCAACACTGGGGTAGAGGGGCAGAAGGAAAAGGAGGACAAATCGGAGAAGCAGAGGCGGAGAGGGGAAGGGAGAGCCGCAGGCACCCACCGATGAAGAGGATGGGGAAGGTGATGAAGAGCAAGAAGACGTGCGGCACCACGTTGAGCGCATCCACGAAGCAGCCGTTGTTGAGCACGCCGTGGTCCACGTTGTAGGCGGTGGAGTTGCCCTCGTCGCCGCAGAACGCCAGGGCCATGGCGGGACCCTGCGCGCAGCCGGGCGCCGCCTCCTCGTCCGCGCACATCAGGCGGGGCCGGCGCGGCCGCAGCTCTGGCCGCACCTGCCGGGAGCAGCGGTGGCGGCCCCGGCCGCGGCCCCGG
>WAAE01016179.1:17648-38173 GCA_013400495.1 Nicator chloris
GCACCGCCCCCGCCCGCCCCGCGCAGCGCCCCCGAACAGCCCCGAGCCGGGCGCTGGGGGAGCGCTCGGCGGGCACGGGGGCGGGATGTCCCTCCCCTGACGCGGCTCGGACCGATGCGAGCGCACCGTGACAGCCCTCAGTACCCCAGAGCACCAGAGCCGTGTTCCAGGGCTCTCGGGGCTCGGTATTGAGTGCTTTATGCATCGTTAATATGACAGAATATTAAATACCCAACACTAAATTAGTGATGACAGAGGAATTACAGATTACGGGAAGTATGTTCTTTCAACCTTGTCAGCTTTTGCCTTTTTTTCCATTATAATAAAGATATTATTATATTAAGTCACGTATTCAGCCATACCTCCTCCCAAAGAAAACTTCAACATTATATCCTGAACAGCTGCTGTGTTTGTGCCTTACCTTTTTCTACCCCTAAAATGAGATAAATCTTAACTATTTTTCCCCCTCCACCAAGACTGCCTCTATATCTGAGAATCAGATCATTATTCGAGTGGGCTCCAAATCACTCCCTAAGCATTTTTATGTAGAACAAAATAATCTACAACTCAAAATTTCCAAACCCTTTTTTTCTTGAGTAGAAGTTAGGCACAGTTGAGCCAGAGCCAAACAAAAACTCTGATCAAATACCTCTCTGCTGCGGGATAGGATAGCACTGGAAAGTAAAATGCAATGTGCATCAGAAATCTGCACCTAGCACACACTTCCCAGCACAGGCTGAATCAATGTCCAAGATTCAAATACCTCTGATGTGTAGCCATGAAATACTCAACAAAAAGATTCATAACCAAATCACTTCCCTTGGAGCTCCTTTCATTCCTAGTCATGCTCTTCTATTGCTTTGCTGAGTGTCTAACACAACTTGTCGCATCCTACAAAGAGAAATGCAAACAAATAATGCCCATGCATCCGGGCTTCACTCTTCAAAATGCAAAAGCTACAAGTTGGCTAAATGTCTTTAAGGGAAATGAACCCATAAATGAAAAATTTCCTTCTTCTTTCAAAATAACAGAGTGCATTCAATTTCTAGGACTGACAGCTTCATTAATAGACCTGAAAATTACTTTTGTCATGCTGATTGTCATTATTGATCTTGCTGTTGGACAGGAGCAAAGAAAAAGCAATTCTCTGCATGGTATGTTATTTTCTTTATACAGTCTGTTGGAGCTACAGCAGTGTGGTTAAGAATAAAAATTAAAAGACAAAGCCCAAGCCAAATCCTGTGTATATGTATTCTCAAATGTGAAAGTTACACCCACACTGGAATGACTATAATTATTTTAAGATTTGGAAAGAATCCAGCACTCATTTGAGCTTCTGGTCAAGCTCAGCTCTGTTATCCTAAATAGTTATTTAATAAACAGTATGAGCGGTTTACATGCAGATAATTTAAAAGTCATTTATATTTTAGCATTTCCTGAGTCCCCAAGTGACACAAGATCTCTGTGTTACACATGAACAAAGAGAAACAATAAACTCTTGGCAGTTTACACTCTGGAGGCTGAAACCATGGTTAAGATTTGAGGAAGAAATAACTGTGGCCAGAGAATTTAACATGGAAATTAAAGTTTGCCAACATCTCCAAAGAAATCCAAGAACTGAGCTCACATGCCCAACCTTTGCATGTTTTATGAACCTTTAGACTATCTTCCTTTACTACAAGGTGTCAATCACAACATTTAAAAAAACGTGTATCTCAAATAATGAAACATCAGGGAACTCCTTGATTTTGAATTTGAAATTTATCTTTTCAATGATTTTCAGACACAGCCTGGATTACATAGTTAATGTGGTGACTTAATGTTCTCAGTTCAGGTCTTACAATAGGTCTGTATCTATCACAGAGCTAAAGTTGAGTCAGAAATGTGTTGCCACCCTAAACAGAAAGATGGTGGATTAAATGGGGAATTAATGACTTAATGAAATACAGAAAAAAAAAACCAGACTGACAGAAATCAAAACAGTTGGTAAACTGAAATTAGTAAGCAGAACATTCATAGCCATACACAGGGACACACACACACACAAACTCTTTAAATAACTCACACTTCCAATAAACGTTCCAAGTTTGTCTCTACTGTTATAATGAAATCAAGTGAGTAATCTGGACAAATACTGGTGTTGCTTACTAAAGCATCAAATAACAATTTCTTTTTCATTCAGAGATGGTGAAACAGCCATTTTATGACTTCACAAAGTAATGCTGAGACATAGTTTGATCCTTTCCTTAGGAAAGGCTTAGATGTGATTGTGATGTTAAAGGACTGAACCTCCCTACCCAGACTGTCTCTACTGGTCCTGTGGGCTTTGGAGCAGGTCACAGGAGAATAGTTTCTGTCTCAAAATTGTAATTTCATGAAGCTTTGTGAAAGCAAAATTCCTTTTCAAAGTACAGAAAAGGCAAAGAAAATATGAAACCATCAGGTAGACAGTCATATTTATCTGCATGTTGCAAATGCAACATAATTTTCCACTGAAGTCCCTTTACATCTTATTTCTCTTACTCCTGAATATTTCCATTTTACGAGAAGTCAGTTTCCTACTTCATCATTTCAGTGTATCTATTAGAAATGAGACATCAAATTAGATGCTGGCAGCCACTAGCACATTCAGTAGGTGACTGGAAATATTTTGAAAGTATTTTGATTATGTAAAATTGATTTCCAGAGAGACAAGGGCAATATTTCTAACTCTAGGAAAAATCACTTTTTATGCTTGCCTTGGAATTTGGCTTTGTCTACAGGTTACAGATAGGTTTTGGTTTTGTAGTAAAGCACTGATTCTTCAGAATTCCGTTGTTTTAAACAAATATTAATTTATGTGGGAGCTTTCATTTTTTCTTTCCTACCTTTGTCATTTTTTCTCTCTCCTCTTATTCAGCTGATTCACACTGACCTCTCTTTTTCATCAGTGAAGTGCTCTTTTCCTAAAAATCATGGTTTGCTGCTGTAGATCACTCTGCAGCTTTGTTGCAGTGTGTAATTTGATTTATTCTGTTCTTCCCCTGAATGGTTTGTCCCCAGTTCTCAATCCCCAGTTCTCCTCCCCTGTTTCTAGTGTGTTCCCTGTCCATCCTGTTCCCCCCCTCCCCTGAGCCCCTGCCTGTCACTTGGCTGCCTCTCCCCTTCTCCTAGAAGGTTCCAGGGAGGGCGTCGCGTGGTTGGCTGAGGGCTGGGAGTCCCCTCCCTTATCTCTTCCCACTGGAGCCTTAGGATGCCTATTATCCCTGGATCCCCCACCCCCTGTTCCCCATTAGTGGGTGGCTGAGTCCCTCCCTAAGTTTGCTCCCCCAGTTAAGTACTGTTGTCTCCTTTTGTTCTCGGTCTTTTGTTAGCTGTATCCCCTGAGCTGAGGAGCTCCTCAGAGCATCCAATAAACTTGGATTTCTACCCTAACATCAGACTGCCTCTGTCTCCTGCCATTGTCAGCGACCTGTCTGCTGCCTGGGGGCCCTGGAAAAAGGGCAAAGGACCCAAAAGCGCCGCCTGGCACTCCTGAGCCGGTGACAGCTGCGAGGGCTGGGGGTGCTTCATATCTGCTGCTGTGCCACCAGAGCTAGCCGGGGTGGACAGCTGGACGGAGTCCAGCGACAGGCACCGCGACAGTGCTTTTGTTTGCATCTAGAAACACAGATAGAAAACCCCCCAAAGTTTTGAAAGTTCTGAAGAGCCACAGCCCACATTCAAAGTTATGATAGATAGGTATGTAAATTCAGGCATCACACAGGAAAATTTCACTTCCCTGTGTATTCTAAAGTCATTAATGAGACCAATTATAAATAGGAAATCTTAGAAAAATTCTAACAAAGCAAATTCTCATTGTGATATAGAATTAGGTAAACAATATGAACTAAACTATTACTTCTGCTTCCTATTAAATTCTGCTCTTGGAAGAAGAGAGAAAAAGCAATATACATGTGTGGGAGGAAGCCACCAATCCCTTTCTGAAGCACACCGGGAAAGGTTGAGGGTAAAAATGGGAGATAAATCACCTCCAGAGAAAAGTGTTATTTTATTCTTGTGGAACAAAGAACTCCATTCTATCATTTCATAGAAGACATCATTAAAAAAAAATTCTTTGAAAAGTAGTCTAAGGTGCTGCTATTAAAATTCATGCAATAAGCATTATCACAGAATTCTAGGATGTTGGGGGTGGAAGGGACCTTAAAGATCATCCAGTTCCAACTCCCCTGCTATGAGCAGGGACACCTTTTACCAGACCGGGTTGTCCAAAGGTCCATCCACAGCTGGTCTGTGCTTGAACACTGTCAGGGATGGGGCATCCACAGCTTCTCTGGGCAACCTGTGCCTGTGCCTCACCATCCTCATAGTGAAGAATTTCTTCTTGATATCTAAACTAAACCTTCCCTCTTTCAGTTTAATAATAGTGCAGAGATTCACAGAAATAGCTGTTTTTCTCTAAATAAACCTTATTAATTTTTAATTACTGTCCCTCATTAAAAATGAAGAAAGAACTTATGAGTAAGCAGATCTATCTTTGAGTGGAAACAAAATATAAACTCTTTGTTGGGCAATCATCTTCAGGCAAACACTCAGACAAGTGTTTTAGATTGGAACAGCTTATCCTTAAGTGTGTTCAGACATCTTGCGGCTTCAGCCACATCCGTGACCTCTATCGTTAAGTCATTTTATGAAGCACATCCTCCAACATCCAATATAACATTCAGTCAATTAATCTCGCATTGAACTAGCTCCTCAGTTTAACAGCAGCTTCCTGGTTCAATGGAGCCAGAGCAGTGCTAACTTGACACCTGAACCTGGTGAAGAATCTCACTTTTCTGTTCATTCATTCTCCTTTGCAGTGTTAAACAAACATTGACACATTTGGGCACCTGGCTACCTGGCACAATTCAGGGTGAATTACCTGAAGGACTGCAGGCTGTTTCCCTTACCAGCATGGCCTAAGGATATTCCTGATGTTCCCCTGCCCTCCTGAATCATCAGGATTCTCCACAACAGCAACAACGCTAAACCAACTTTCTCTTCACTCGTGATTATCCTTGTGCACAGATGAACTTTTACAATCTCTGCATGATCTCACTGATCACCTCACACCTTTGTTTCATCTCCAGTATCCAAATGGTTAATATCTTGAGTACTCCCTGTGTAGTACTTGTAGTACAAGTGTTGTGTTGTCCCCAGGGGAATAAGCGGAGTGCTGTGAACTAACCCGTGCCAATAAAGGACTCGCGTGCTGGCTCCAGTGTGGTATTCTTCAGGAAATATTATTTTAGTTACTGATTCAGTTCAGTGCTGTTATATTGCTTGCCTTGTATATGGGCTCTTGTATATAAAAGATTATTCAGCCTGTTTATACTAAAAGAATTACACACACTAACAAATAACCATAACAAATATCCAGAATTAATTTCCAAAAGATAATAGGGCTAAAAGTCACTGGCCTTTCTTGGAACCCTTTCAAAAACCACAAATTAGACTGAAAGCTAAGATTTGAATTGTTTTTTGAAGATTACTAGAAACAAACCAAAGATATCCTCTTTCCTTCTCAGAATATTTTCAAAAAAAGGTTTTCTGCTCAGGCATACAGAGTTTTAGTTAGTTGATTTGTTTATTGACCACCAGGAGTTGTTCCAGGCTACTCTCAATTTCTTCAGTGGGTAAAATTGACACAACAATTAGAGAGAAACAAAGCTATCAGTTCAGACTTGGATTTGCAATATGTTTATCTTGTGTCGCTATTTGACCAAATTATGCAGAAAATTAACAAAAAGGGTGCTGTAGTTTAAGGAAGTTTTACACTTCAAAATTTTCTTCAATTTATTTTTAATAGGTTGCAATGTGGCATTTATTCTAGCTCCTAAAATAATGACAAAAAAATCATATTATGGATTCATAAAAAAACCCAAAACATGAGTATGCACAACAGGTTTGTTCCTGTATAACAAATACTGTTAATTCCCTGTAGTGATTTATCACATACCTAATTAATTTTAAAAAGCCTATTTCAGGAGACATTTCTCTTGAGTTCAACCCACATGCAGACTACATTTGGGATTTTCAGAGGCTCAAGGGAGTTAAAACAATCAATACCCATAAAAATATAAAGAAAATTAATTTAATAGTTTAATACTTGAACTAACAGCCAGTAGTATCTTTTTCTATCTTTTTCCTATTTTTGTGATGATTCGAACCTGAAGCTCATTATGTCTTGGAGTAGTACAGTGTTGTTTTTTGTACAGCAAAGTGCTGTACCTGGATTTGTAGGTGTGAAGTGAAGCTGTGCAGGAAATTGAATTGTCTATGACACACTTAGCTGGCAGCAGTAATTCCTGAATATCCTCACTTAGGGCAGATGTTCACTGTTGCCATGCTTTTCTGCCTTCTGATGTTTACCTTTGAGAAATTCCTTTCTCACGCTTTTCCTGTAAACAATATAGATGTTTACATTCTTTCATGGGGGTGGAGTTCTCTTGATAGACACCTGTCTTGACCAGTATGGTTGGAGAGGTGGTGACCTTGCTTACCAATCACACTGGTCTGCTTGCTATACTATATATATGGAGTCAGTGATGTAATAAAGTCAGTCCTCTTGGTTGAACTGAAGTCAGAGTCCTGTGGTCAATCTAGTGTGTCGCTGTGACAGTTCACAGCCTTAGCCCTCAAACCAGCCAGAGATCCTCTGCTCTGGGTAACTATTCTTTATACAGTATTTAGGAGGAATGAAGTAGCTTTTGTAAAAAGGCAAAAAGTAAGAGATAGCTGTACAACTCCTTTCAGTACTGAAATTTGGCATTATTTTTCACTCTCTGTAGCAAGAGAAAAATGTTTTTTTAACGTAGTCTATACATTTGCATAGGAAAGTTAAAATTTTGTAACAAAAATAAATAAGACTGAGAACCAAACCTTCAAAAATCCCCTTAAGCTGGGCAAAATAATGCAGAGTCAAGGAGGCTAAAACTATTTGCAGCTTTGGATCACATTTAATTAGTGTTTTTAGGCAAGGCAAAGGGAAAATTCTAAACTCCTCCTCTAAAGGAGTAAAAGCAAATAACAAAAAATAACACCATGGCAGTCACGTTAGGACACAGGAAACAGGCTTTGCTGAGACAGGCCAGGCTTCCAGCCTCTGGACAATAAATAAGTTGTCCTTAGGATTCAGGGTCGTGGAATGTCTCAGCTGTTCATGCAAATGCCACAGGTCCTTCACACTGTGAATAGTACAGAGGAGTCACCTCACAGACAGATAGTGCCCTGGTATTTTGAATATACTCCACTCTTACAACAAGGAATTCCTTAAGTGGCTGAAGTAATGGGTAAATAGGAGTAGTTGATATTCAGATTAGTTTTAATGTGTTACACAATGCATTTACAAGTTGCCTTTTTAAAGAGCAAATACTAGAAACTAGCTTTGTACAGCCACAGCATCCCTCTAAATTGAGTGTAGTAGAGAATGGGTTGAAAATAATTAAGATATTACAGTCCAGCAGCATTTAAAATAAAAAACTACAGCTACCAGCAGTTCTGGCTCACCAGGGAGGTCCCAGTTGACTGGAGGTTAGCAAATGTGACACCCATCTACAAGAAGGTCAGGAAGACGGATCCAGGGAACTACAGACCTGTCAGCCTGGTGTCAGTGCCTGGGAAGGTCATGGAGCAGATCATCTTGAGTGCCATCATATGGCACAAATGGGACAACCAGGGGATCAGACAGGGGTTCATGAAAGGCCGGTCCTGCTTGACCAACCTGATCTCCTTTTATGACAAAATGACCTGCTTAGTAGATGAGAGAAAGGGTGTTGATGTTTCCTATCTGGACTTCAGGAAAGATTTTGACACCATTTTCTACAGCATTCTTGGAGAAACTGGCTTGCCATGGAGTAGGCAGAGGTACTCTTCACTGGGTAAAAAACTGTCTGGACGGCTGAGCACAGAGACTGGGGGTGAGTGGATTCCATCCAGCTGGCAGCCGGTACCAGTGGTGTTCCCCAGGGCTGTGCTGGGCCCAGTCCTGTTTAATCCCTTTATCAGTGATCGGGGTGAGGGGACCGAGGGCACCCCCAGTCAGTCTGCAGACACACCAGGTGGGTGGCAGTGCTGATCTGCTGCAGGGCAGCAGGGCTCTGCAGAGGGCTCTGGACAGGCCGGGTCCATGGGCTGAGGCCGACTGTGAGGGGCAGCCAGGCCAAGCGCCGGGGCCTGGCCTTGGGTCACAACAGCCCCAGACTGGGCCACAGGCCGGGGCAGAGGGGAAGCAGAAAAGGACCTGGGGGTGCTCTTTAAAAGCAGATGAACACTAGACAAGAGTGTGCCCAGGTGGCCAAGAGGGCCAGTGGCATCCTGGCCTGGATCAGCAATAGTGTGGCCGGCAGCACCGGGGCCGTGATTGTCCACCTGTACTGGTGAGGCCACACCTCGAGTGCTGTGTCCAGTTTTGGGCCCCTCACTGCAGGAAAGACATTGAGGGGCTGGAGTGAGTCCACAGAAGGGAAATGGGAGCTGGGGAAGGGTCAGGAGCACAAGTCCTGTGAGGAGAGGCTGAAGGAGCTGGGGATGCTCAACCTGGAGAAAAGGACACTGAGGGGAGACCTCATTGCTCTCTAAAACTGCCTGAAAGGAGGCTGTAGCCAGGTGGGGCTTGACACTCAGTAACAAGTAATAGGATGAGAGAAAATGGCTAAAAGTTGTGCCAGGGAAAGTTTAGATGGGATATTAGGAAACATTTCTTCACCAAAAGGGTTTTCAGGCCCTGGAACAGGCTGTCCAAGGAAGTGGTTGAGTCTGCATCCCTGGGGTTATTTAAAAGCCATTTAGATGGGGCGCTTAGCTTAGGGACAAGGTTTAGTGGTGGACTTGGCAGTGCTGGGTTAAGGGTTGGACATGATGACCTGAGAGACCTTTACCAAACTAAATGATTCTGTGATTCTTTTATTCCCATGTAGGATTATTCTCTTTCTGAAAACAATATTTAGAGGTGGGACAATATTTAAGACATACCAGGAATCTGATGCTGAGTGGCACTTACATGTACTATTATGAGACAAGTGGTAGCAAACAACTCTAGGTATCCACATCAGTTCAGGACATAAAACAGCTGCAGATCTCTCTATAAGAACAGCTCTGAAGAAAGTGTGAGCTATTGGTAGGAATATGATGTGCCTATTAGGAAAACTCATATAATTAAAAAAAAATCTACACTGTTGTGGTAAAGAAAACGAGTTGGAAAATTTCCTTGTGTTCCTGATAATGGTTATAAAGATAATAATTCCTATTTCCTTCAGAAGTAGTTTTCCTGTCAGCATATGTATTAGTTTTTCCTCACTGGTGATACTACAAGGCTGAAGATAATGTTTTATATTGTAAATCTCTTCTTAAAAGAGAAGCCGTATTTTTTTGTTGTAGATTTTCTGAAAAAAAAAAAAATTCTCAAAGCTGAATGTTTTCTTAACAGCATATGTTGGTTGCACTGTCTGAGTCTGTAGCATTAGATAGGAAAACAATGCTGACTGGTGAGTGCAGCAGTCAGTTTGTAGTGTGCAAAAACTGTAAACATGACTGTGACTGATAGAGCTGAAATCCTGCGGATATAATGAGAATTGACCACTAACATGAATGAACACTGTGTCAGGTTCTATAGCTTTTCAAATAAATAGCCTATGAGACCAGTTTGTAAAACACAGTACATAGAAATGCCTTTCTTTACAGGAATTAGTTTGTAGAGAGTTTGCAGAGTCTCTTTGGGTAGAGACTCATCCTAAAAGAGTCTCAGGTCATGGCTAGGTCATGGCTCTCAGTAGGTACCTGGGCAGCCATGTGCTGGCATAAACAACCCTGGCTGCCCACCTGACACTACAAGGGGATGTGTCAGAACCATCTATGTAGGGCATAATTCCCACACTCTGATCTTCCTTCCCACATGGAATTATTCCCAATTCTCTCTTTCTCTCACGGCTGTAGGTAGCCTTTCTCAGCGTGCTTTCCCCAGGCTATATTTGTCTCCTGTGATAAGGCAGCAATACGAGCCAGTGGAAACGTTCTGCACGTCTGCATTTTGGCAGCCCAAATGTGAAGGGCGATGTCAAGTGCTCAGCCATGGAGGTTTTTCACGTGCAACTCTCAGCTGTCTGTTTTCATCTGCAGCGTAACAGCAGCGTAGTGAAGACAAGAACAACCACATCCAGCTGGAGAGCGCTGACAAGGGATGATTCTCTCGTGTGCCAGGGACACATCCTCAGGACATGCTCACAGTAACTAGGCAGAAAAAGTAAGATTGCTTGTTACGTATTTACAGTTCTGGAACTGGCCATGGCTTCTTTAACAAACTGAACTTAAGTTCTGAATTGACTGTTCTTTTCACCACATCATAAAAAGCGCTTGCCATTTCCCCATTTGCCCGTAGTTTGGGCAATGAAGGCTCAAGATATTGTAAGATAAGGAAAGGCTCATGCTACAACTAGATAAAAACTCCTCTCTCTTCCACAATTGGGAACAGAGCTGACTATAGTGATCATTGCCCCGTGAGTAAGAGACCACATCAATATTAAAGAAAGAACAGCTGAGATTTCATACTCGTGTGTCATCTAGTTACTAGGAAAATGGTGATATCCCTTGTATAAAAGTCATTTGCATTGTCCTAGTGCAAAGAAGGGTATTTTGTTCCTTTGTGTTATTTATAAATCTAGTCACTTTTCCCCATCTATTTACTGTGGTATTTTAAACATCTGTTCATGTACACATGGGTTTAAGACATCATTAGAAAAGGCAATACCATGTAATTTTATCCTTGAGAAGTTATACTATTCCTGATGTACTTCAATAACATAATAGAAAAAAAAAAAACATCTCTGCATCTGTTTGTCTGGCTAGAGGCAAAGAAATGTGAATATTGTCACAGTTGGCAACAAACAAACAAACACAGCTTTCCTGCAGCAGTACAATATAGGACAAATCATTACAACTTAATGGCAACTTAATACACTCAATTACCTTTTCCCTGTGAATGATCCAACCACAAAATATGCCCATCACCTCTGTTTCAATCAGCCCTATGAGTGTTAACAGAAATTTGTTGCAATCAAATTCTCCAAGAAGAAAAACATTATAAATTATGTTGCACCCACCTGTAAATTCTGAAATGACTGATGAGAAATGTATATGTTAGTTGAAGAAAAGGCTTGTGTGTCCTCTCAGTCTGGATTCTTGCTATGTATGTCTCTCTTCTGCATTTAGACGGAGCTGCCTGATTTCCACTGAGGAAGAGTATGCAACTTCTTCTGCCCTAGCAGGTTAATAACATTCAGGGATCCTCTTCACCACAATTCTATGTGAATAATCAAATTGGGAACCTGCATTTCTCCGTCTTTCCCTCTGTCATTCCTTGAGGTTGGAATTGCTGCTAATTAAAATCTATTAATGGGTGTCTCTGCTCTGAAAATTCCACCTTTTATGCTGGGGGGTAGAAAGAATAAAAAAAACCACTGATATTTGCAAACTTATAATCTACTTAGTTTCGAAGGATAACCCTGAAAAGTTATTTCACCCTGTCAGGGAAATACTTATTACAAGATTTTAGTCAAAGATTAATTGTCTCTTGAGTGTTTCTAAAAATGTTTTATATCTTGTGTTCTTTGCACTCGGTTAAGTGGCATTAATCCTCAAAAGCCTCAAGCTGTTGCCAACATGCACATGGGATCTCAGTGCTAAAGCACCCAGAACTGTTTAGGAGAAAGGCAAAGGAAAGTGAAAAAATTTTCAGGAAAAGTAGTTTGAAACGCTCTTGGTTTTACGTGTATATGTGTAGCTTTGCATAAAGAATAACCATTAGCAACTTTCCCTCTCACTTCCTTATTGTTTAGAAAAGTCCTTGTCCTCAAAACGGCTGTCTGATTTCTATCTTGCTCAGTTTATGTTGGGAGAATCTCAGTCTCTTTCTCCCAAACTTTACTCTAAGCACCATATAAACAAACTCTGTTAAAGCTATTGAAGACTAATGAGTTTTACTGATGTTTGGAAGAGAAATGGTGAGAAAAGATAAGATAAGGACAAGCCAAGAAAACGGACAGTAAGAGCTGGCGGGAGGAATAACCTTTAAAGATTATTTGAGAAAATGAGGAGGAACTAAAATTCACTATGAATACCAGAACTTTAGCATTAACAAGTTTCCATACTAAGCATGTTAATTAACAAGTTTCCATACTAAGCATGCCCAGGACTAAGGCATCAGTTGCCTTCAGATTTTGACTTCAGGCCTCCACCCAGCAAAACACTTAAGCCTGAGTAGGATTATTGAAGTCAACCTATGTCAATGGGATTGGCTCATATGCTTAAATTTAAGCATGTACTTAAGTGCTTTGCTTTTTCCAGTCTATGATTGCTTTCTAAGTAGCAAACATCTATCAAGCACAATTCAGGTGTGCAAGGGATACCCATTGCTAATCATGCAGCAGGTTTTGTGAATCGTGAAGCAACTCTCTGCAGGATATCAGACTCCACGTTTTTTCCATGTAGACAAACATTCTGAGTTCAACAACAGCCATTCAGACTTACACATCCAAGAGCTGCCAGCCTGCAAGTTACTTAATTCCTTAAAACTTCCTTCTGGTGGCTTTTACACTATTAGGGTATGCATCCATCATCACAGTTTGGAGAACACTTGTTTTCTTAATGGTAAGCCATGATCCTCTGAAGCTTTACATGTCAAAAAAACTTCCTTTCTAGAGAACAGAAATTTTATTGATTGCTTTTCCTATGTCTGTCTCCACTTTCTCTTTCATCCTAGATTTCAGTAGAGACCAAAAATAGCCCAATTTACCTTGTTGTAAATATAAGTAGACCCTGATTCTCATCAAAGTGAGGTGCTATTAGCTGTGTCCTTCAATAACACATCAAATGTGGATCTAGTGATAGAGGAAGAAGTATTCCACCAGAGGCCCCCAGTATGTCAGCAGAGGCAAACCTTTAGATGCCTTACCTAGGCAGAAGGAAAGAAAGCATTCAAGTTAGTCTTCTCAAAAAGTTTGCATGACCTGTGAACAGCCCACCTGGAGCCACCTCAGATCTCAAGTCTGCAGAAAAGAAATTTTGAAATCTGTTCCAGAAATTTCGGTCAGTCAAAAAAGCAGAAATCTCCTGACCACAAGGACAATGGCAAAAGATAAAATTGGCAGACAGCAGAAAAACACTGAAGGTGAAACTCAGTATGAGGATCAAGCACTTATTAGCTTATCATAAATTGATTACAAGGGACTCATCTGATTTATAATCCTAAGGGTCAGGTTCTTACATTTAAGACACTGGCTTTCCTACATTAGACCTGGTCCTTAGATGGTGTAAAGGTGTCTGTTCATACACATCAACAGAGATCCTAGGGGGATATTTCTGTAATGAAAGATGGCTAAGAATTCCACAGCAGCTACCCAAGGTCTCACCACACTCTATCAGGGTCAACATACAGCAGAAGCAAAAGGAGGACCTCTATCAACTATTGCCTATCAAGCTCCTTACAACCAGATATGCATCCTCTGGCACAAAGCCATGATTTTTCACGGTTTTTTTTTATGGTGAGAGGGATTATAACAGCTTACATATATTCAGAGGTTACATCTCATACTTGTGAAGTGCTGAGATTATTTGTACGTGTGCTCCCCAAATTAAGTTAATTTTAAAAAACTGTTCTGGTGTATATACATGCACACACACCCCCTTAAGTTGTGTACTTGTTAGTGAATATGTTGGATTATACCTTTTACCTGACCCAGGCATGGGGCAACTGAGAGGCGTTTTAAAAACTTTTATTCCCTTTTCAGTCTCACGGTGAAGATGCTACAAGTCATGCCACAATAATCAGAAGCCAACTATTTCCTAATTACAATGCATTATAAGCGTTTCTTGGCCTATCACCTTTTGCCACACAATGCTGTTACTGCCTTAAAGCCAATCATCTAAAATTACCCCTCGTGGGTCCTAATACAATGCATTTCTCAAAAGTATCTAGTCTGTGTGCAAGGCATCTTTTTGAAAGGCCATCATTTGAAACTCATTTCTAGTTCCATTTCTCTCTCAACGTCTGTCCTATTGCATGGCATTTCTAAGTCAGCATTTTTTATCTCAAAGTTTGCATACAGATGCATTCCATGCGAGCGTTCTGTCAGTCTTTGAGAATTCTCTACAAATCCATTTCCCACATGAATAGAGCATTTTTTAAAAAACCATAGCTTCTCTGAAATGTATGCACAATTTCTAAAAGATGCCATGGCCACATGATAAATAGTAGCTAAATTATGAATTAGCAGAAATGGCAGTAATGAATAGATCAAAGACCTCCCTATGCTAATATCCATATGAGCAATAAACCATGGTATTTCCTATCCTGTAATGCATGCCGTGGTTCTGATCCATAGGGTCTCACATTTTTTGCCTGCACACAGGCACGCACAGGCTCCCAGAGCAGATGTGAAAGTCGCAAGTCTCTAGTGTAATTCATGCTCCAGTTCAGCAACTGTGAGGGGTTTGCTAAAGACACCACGGCCAAGAAATTCCTGAGAGAATAAGAATGGTTGTTAACAGTTCTGAGAAAGTCTTCCTCAAGGTTATTATCCCATAGAGAGAGAGAGTGGGGTTTGGCGGTCTTAACCAAACAAACAGCTCTGAGAAACTACACATATTCCCTCTGAGATTACAGCAAATGAAAAACAAAAAACCATCTTCTCTTAAAAGTGGTTAGAAGCATTCGTGATGCTGTCTGTGAAGTACTTGGACTTCTTCCTGCTTTGTGCATCAGGTCACAGTTTCCATACTCCCAAAGGGAACTGAGCATTGGCTTAACAAGCGAAAGTCCCGTTTACTCTTACTGTTATCTTTTCAAAGCTGGCCTTGTTGAACAGGGGTGAGGCACAAGCATATGTAATGACTGACAGCCACCAAAGAACAATGCAGTAGCAACTCAAAACGGGCACCCCTAATGTTTAAATTATTTACACCTGGAACACTGCTCACACATATCAAAGCAACTGAAAGAGAAGCTGCTTGAAAAATGTATTTTCTTGTAGCATTTTCCAACCTCTTGAGCTAGCTGTCCAATGAAAGATGGGATGCAGTTCTAGGGCACTTAAAGTGAGAAATACAGTAAAAAACTACCTGGCTAATGGCTTAAGATAATTTTAAGATTTCAGAATTGTCAGGCTCCTTTCTCCTGACACCACCTCTTTACATTGCCTAAAGCAACACAGGTTAAACTCTCAAAGCAACACTTTCTTAACATACCTGGAGTACTGAGCAGGAATTATCTTCTCAACTGCCTCTCATGCATTTTAAGCTGTATCCAAGCAAATCAAGTTAACAGGGTAGATGAAGAGAAGAAAGATAGTTCTGTGACTAAGAAGCAAGGCTACAACTCAACTGCTGGTACTCCCACAGATTTCCCAGCTCAGTCTTCTGTGCTCCTTCTGTCTCTGAAAAAATAACACGAGTAGAAATAGCTCTAATAACTAACCTCTAAGTTTTGTTATGTTTCTTAGCGTGCTGAGACAGTGTTTAGCACAATCAAGCACTGAAGTTCTTTGCTGGGCCATTACTGTGGCTCTCTATTTGCTGGTACAAAACATCTGAGCAGCCCTTGGGAGAACATTGGATAGCACCACTCATCTCTCTGATGCATTGTCATATGATCCAGATGGTTGCAGTATGTAGGCAAACGGGAACCAGAACAGCAGGAGAACTACATCCTGCTGCAATTCCCTTCTGGTGCTGATCTTGATGCATTCAGCATTTAGATTAGTTTGTGGTTAGGAAGTCTAAAGGCCTGGGTAGATGTGTGCTAAGACCTAGCAAAAAAATACACTGTAGCAACTGCGGCATCTTACAAACTATCAAATCATCAGATTTACACCCAAAAACTGTGTAAAAGATTACTGCAGCTCAGCCAAAGGAAAATTCCCTTCTGTGCAGAGCGAATTTCGAGTTCCACAATGATGGCAATCTCTTCCAAGTGGTTCTGTTACTGAAAAACTCGGAAATCTGTGTACTTTAGCAGATTCACTATTACTGTGATGTACAAATGCAGAGACAAATAGGAAACTAGACTTCTTCCATTTGGCAAATGCAATTTTATTTCTGAATTAGTTGTAAGAGTTCAACATTTTAAGTATTCTAACATATATACCCTGCCACACACATGAATTGGCATACTGGAAGAATACTGCAAATAAAGAAAGTCAACATAAGTAAGCATCTGTATATAAGTACAGAGTTCTAAGGAATGTAATTGTAATTGTTATGTGCTGGAGAAGAGGAGAGCTTCCAAAGCTTCAAAAGGCAAGACTTCCCTGGGAATTTGATATGCCAATGGACAGTCTCTCAGCAGAAAAGGTGAGAAAAATCTAAACATAACACGAAAAACAGTTTTCTTCCTTTCGTGTACCTAACTGACAGGCACATGAAAGGAAGAAAACAATGACATTCCTAAGGAGGTATCTCTATAATATAATTACTAATTCTACAACTGCAATAATACTTAAAGCCAAGCTGGTATCGATTTTATGATTTTTCTTGAATTTACTGAAACCCAAGCCACAGAGTCACCAAGAGCAGAAAGTTACCCTTGGTGGTTTCCTGCACAGTTTAGTCACATATATAGGCTCACTGAGAACAAAGTACAAACCAGCAGATTGTGAATCACACCCAAATTTTCCACCCATGACTATATGAGGGAGGAATTTTTGCCACCAATACAAATACTTAGGAGTATGAATGTGACTACGCATAATGATTTTATCTGAGCTACTTGCTAGTTATTTACTCTGCTGTTACAGAAGATTCTCTATCCTGTATGAGCAACGTACTCAAAATTATTCCTTACAATGCTCGCATTCCTGGTGTTTCCAGGTCTTCCACCAGCAGGGTTTCTATGCTCAAAATAAACCTCACAACTGAGAGACAAAAATGGACATTAAGAGAGCTACAAGAATATGAGAACAGAAGTTACCTGTGCACTTTCCCATTTTCCCAGGATAATCACTATCTAGGAAGCAAAAATATAATTCTTTTCACACCCAAACTGGCCTGTGAATGTGTATTCACAAGTGTTGCATGTGGGAACAGACTTCTGTGTTCTCTCTTCATTTGTCATTTTAGAGTCTATTTCCAGAAAAACTGAAAGACGATCTGCAAAATTTGGCCCCTCAAAATAGCAAAAAGAGATCGAGTGCTCACAGACTGAACTATGCTGGTCAGCAGTTCTTATCAATCATCTTGCAATAAAAATTTTGCTGTATGTCTATAGAATGATAATAAATTATTCAAATTATCTGAGGAATCTGATGTCTCTACTTCAATTTACAGGTCAGTCAATAAAGGTGCATTTCATGTGGTTATTGATCTGCTATTAATTTACTGAGCAGTGGGTATCTGCTGAGGAAAGCTTCAATTTCAATAGTTGTAGTCTTCCTTAAAAAAATGTCCTGTGGAAAAAAAGAAAAATATAGCGAGAAACTTGCTGTTAGGTCTCGTGCAACTTTTCATCTAGCACAGTTTTTAAACTGGATCTTAAGTAGTTTTGATTTGTATTATAAGTAATAATTAAGAAGACCCACATGCAACAAGAAACCTTACCTTGGTAGTTCTAGAGATCTATGACTGTACTTGCAGTGATTACACCCACAGAGAAACCATAGAGTAAACTGAATTTCTGAGACAAGGATAATTTCAGAACAAACCCATTGTATAGTATATGACAAATTAAAAGAGACAAACTTCAGTGAAAACCAAACACTCATGAATACTTGTTTACAGGTACACTGTGAATAATCCAAATGGAAACTTGTTCTTTGGACAAGCCTTCACAAGAACAGAATTTGTAGTTGCTTATATACTTATGAACTCACAAAGTCACGGCAGTGGTCCACAGATAAGGAAAAAACTTTAGATTAATCCTACTTGTTTAGACAGGGCCTATTTATTTAATAGTCTGGCAGGTGATAAACCAATTCTGCAGAGGATCTCTGAGGGACTTTATGAAGTAGAAACTAAATACTTGTATTTTAATAGCACAGGCATGGCAAAAGCCCAAAGAACACTCCAGCTCCAGCATGCCAGGAACAAAAGCAAGGATGGCAAGCAATGCACAGGCAGGCACATGCTGAAAAAATAACGCAGCCTCACAATGGCCAGTCATGTTAAGCCAGGTGTGCTATTCACCATGAGGGATACTGCAGTGGCTACAGCTGCAGAAGATATCCCTGTCTGTACACAGGTGCACTGCCTTCAAAAACCTTTCTCTGTGTGTTGGGACTGACTGCTGTTGAGGGTATGGCAGGGCTAAATATACAAGAAATGAAAACAAAAATAACAGTGACAGTTATTTCCTTGCCTGTTGGTTTATGCACAGGTATTAAACAAAATATCACGTCAATCTACGGCTGGTCTTAGCCAGTAAAACTGATTTATAGCAACTAATACTCCAGTATTCTGCACAGAACAAGATCTCAGGTTAACAGTGACTACAGAACCTTGCTCTGCATTTTACTTGGTAGTAAGGATATCTGCAAATCTCCTTCAGTCAAACTAGAAAACATAGGTTTTGCTTTTGAAACTCTTTGTCCAAAGTAAAACAAGTTGTATAGACTCAATACCTCTATCACACTTGTAGCTGTAGATTCTTCTGTTTCACACCTATGCTGTTTATCTTTAAAACAAGGATTCTGTGAACATTGCAAAGGCACCCAAATCACTTAATCTCTTTTGAAAATTTTACATAACTTTGCTTAGACAAGAACAGTAACTGCAATCTAATTAAAAACAACAACAAAAAAACCCCCAGCCAAACAACAACAACAACAAACACACCAAACCAAACAACAGAATTAAATGTCTGGTTGTTATGCAGAATGCTTACAGGGATTTGTTTCCCTAAATTATGATCGATTGGAATATAGTAAATGATTCACACTGAAGTTAAATGTAACTTCTAAAAAAACCCAAACCCTAAATCCTCAAACTTTGAACTGAAAGTATGAGTGTGTAGTCACGTACAACTGATTCTGAGAATCACAATTTTGCAGTCTGGGAACCACTGCTGTAATGCATGACAGCTACGTATAACTATCAAATTAGCAACAATGTAAAGCAGGAGGTTACATAGTCCATAAGATGAAGAAGATACTTGAAAAATGTGCTCCAAAAAAAATCAAACTGGCTATTTTTACTCAGTTTTTAATCCCCAGAGAAAAAAGCTTATGAACTTACATTTCATCATCATATTCTTTTGGAGGTGATGCTGCAATGACTAAGTCAATCCAATCCTGAAAAACAAAAGCACAGGCAAACATCTGCTGCTAAATACTGCTTTTAGAGGTGGCCAGTGGACCACCATGGAATGTCAGATAGAGAATCAGAGAGGTAATCTATTCCTGGAAAACCACAGGGAGCAGCAGCAATGTCTCTTAAAAAATTCTATAGGAAGATCATTTAAAGATTGAGCTGTTTGATTTGTATCTTGAAATCAGAGAAAAATCTACTGTTGCAACACAATTTTTTTTAAAAAAGTTATTCTAAAAATTATCCTGTCATCTGAGCAACGAGTACAGTTCTTGCTGTGGAAATACTCATTGTAGCTGAAGAGCAATGTTGCTTGTACATCAAGAAATCAAAGATAAGCTATTATCAAAAAATTCCAATCAGCTTGCAAGTAATTTTCAACATCAGGAAGTGATTCTACATATAAAGGTACTGTAAACACTCCGAATGTAATGTGTTTAAACACCAATCCTGATGTGGCTAAGTGCCATGAAATTTCCTAGTAAATTACACATATGGTTTTCAGAGATGCTACCTACCAGCACCTTCAGCAGATTTTAGCTTACTTTGGACATACCCACTACTTTAGATGTTTGTAACCTTGTTTGTGTTGATGCGACAATGTCATGGTAGAAAAGCTTTCATATGAGCTCTGCAGATAGAATGAAGTAATATTCCAGGTTACTTACCCCACCCATGTTCCAAGCTTTTGCTAGAGTTGCCTGAGCTTCTGCCAGCTTGCTGTCCATTAATATCTTGCCATTTACAGCCAGTATTTCATCCCCTTTCACTATGCCTCCTGGGGAACAAACAAATGTGTTATACATACATGTAAGCGAAACAAAATTCTTCAAGTCTTTTTCTGTGCCACGTTTGTGTAGTACTGACTATAAATGAAAAGTGTTCTTTTTATGGATGCAAAGATCTGCACTAAAAATTGTAGGAAGTTTGCTACAGGCAAACACAAAAGGAATTTTTAAGCATGGCAAAGCCAAACTAATCTCTTATTGATCGTGACAGGTAAGAAACTAGTTCAGCATGATTTTCTACAGTTTGCCTGTTGGGGTAATCCAGCTATACAGCTTACAAACTGTGACTGACTGTAGGGTTTTACTATGCCCCATCCCTGGAAGTGTTCAAGGCCAGGTTGGATGGGGCTTTTGAGCAACTTGGTTTAGGGTAAGATGTCCTAGCCCATAGCAGGGGCTTGGATTCAGATGATCTGTAAGGTCTCTTCC
>WAAE01016180.1:0-66963 GCA_013400495.1 Nicator chloris
CAGACAGACAGACAGATAGATAATAGATTAATGTCTTCAGCTGGCTGATGTAACCAGAAAGAAATCCGGTAGTGCACGGCTCACTGCAATCAAACTGATCTATACAAAACAAGCAGTCTACAAAACATTAGATTGGCCTAAAAATTAATTACACTCAGCAGGAAGAATTTGATTCATCCAGATTAGTGACTAAAATGCCCTCAGGGGGTAGATATAATCTTTCCTTAGAAATGAATTAAAGATACGATTCCAAGTGTCATGCTTTGAACATATAATCAATACTCCCATTACTAAAATTTCCACTGTGAACTTCCTTTAAAATGATATCAGCCAGTGTAATTTTGAAATCTGAAAGAAGAGCTGACAAGAGGAAAGCCTGTGGTTATACACGACAAAGGCACTCAGTTAACCTCAGTGGATGTAACTAACTCCACTGCAGCATGCACACATTTTCCAGCCCCTTCTTAGGAATTACCTGCCATGGGAGCACCCTGAAGCTCCAACAGACACAGCAAGGTGTATCACCTGCAAATGAGAACACTTTCACTTCATGGTCATAGTGTTCTACAACAAAAGATGCCCACAAGGAGTCTTCAAAGATGTTTAAGCCACTGCTTTTACAGCATCAATGCACAACAAATTTGATTAACAAACTGACAACATGCAATCCACCCCTTTAAAATCACACTTATTTTTTTTTAAATTCAGCTATTCCTGTCTTTTTTCATGAGGCATCCATCCAAAAGGTGCTAGAGAACCCAAATAAGTAGAATTATAATGATGACTTCATATCTGACCCTGATTATAGTTTCAATTAGTATTGAAATTTAGGACTTACAGTATATTAGGGCTAGAAATTTAAGCTGCTAGAAAAATACAAAAGTTACAAACCAACAGATTTTCTGTTTCTTACAGAGACAGCACTGCACTGTATCAAGAACTTCTCATTTTCTAGCAATCCTTCCATACATTTTAAAAACCTGTGTACTGTCTCATCCTATATACCAAGGGTCTTTCTTGATATCGAAGCTTAAAAACTCAGGACCTTAACTGCACAAAAAGAATTCTGCAATTCTGTTCTACTCCTGTGATGACTAACCTGAGAAACTTAGACAGTGGAAACTAGAAATTAAAAAAGAAAGAAGACAAAAGATGCCTAATACTGAGTTTATGAGTAAGGTTTTCCTCCAACTATTGACAGCTACGCTCTCTCTTTCATCTTTGTTCTAAATGCTAGTCCTTAATAGAGCAATATGTAATTGAGCAGCAAAAAATCTAAAAAATGCAACTATAACTGTGAGAGCAAAAACATCCTAAAATTATAAATATGATAGATGATGAGTGACAACTGTAAATTTGTTTCTAAAGAAGACAAACCTTCTAAAGATCCAGTCTGAGATGCACATGAGACAGACGTGGTCTATGTGCAGTCAGTTCTCAGAAGTCATTGCCATGACAGGTTTTTAAATTATGGGAATTTAAAAAAATTGAACTAAAATGGTGAGGAAGGAGAAGACAGAAGATGGCTAAAACTTGGATATTAGTTTTTAAATCAACAATAGCATTATCATAACTTGTAAATGAGATTAAGAAAGCTGCCAGAACACTTTTGCTGCAGCGGAACTAGCCCATGATAAATCTATGAATCTATTATAATAAAAGTATCTAAATCATGGCTAAGTTAAATTTGTGGCTTGCATAAATCACACATTGCTACATATCAGAGTTATATGCTTTCCATGGCATGAAAAATGATGAGATTTCACATAAAACACTTAAAGAATGAACAGTTCTTCTGACCAACATTCCAAGTTCTCCAAAAGGGGTCTAAAGACCTCTTAAAATTGATTGCACACAAGTAAGAACTCTAACTATCAGCATATAATCAACTTTATGAATTTTACTGCATCATTCATCTTAAATTCTCTCAGACTTTACACAATCAATAAGCAAAGTTTCTCCAGAAAGATGCAATACCTGCAAACAGCCTCTCTTAGCATGAAATTAAAGTCAGGCTCCAGTGAATAGGCTCTGCCAGGCACACTCCTCCTGTGCACATTCCAGGACATTGCCAGTTCCTTTTTCTGACTTGGACAAATGACTTCTCACAAAGGGCTACTCAGGAACTGAGCTGCTTTTGAAAAAAGCTTTAACGTGGCCCCACACTGAGCAGAGATTCTTCTGCATGAAGCCTTCATTACTCATACATTTCAAATCTGTTGCATTAGCACACGGGACATCAGAACCACTCGTTCTGCCTGGTGTTCTGTTCCAAAGTCCGCAGAGCTCCGGTTCCCACTTGCTGCTGGGGAAATCAGGTTTTTTCTTCACCACATGTTAGCCAGTGTCTGACCTACATCAGGAAGAAGAATGAATCTTCCACTAATCCACATCCTAATAGCCAGAATTTCTTAAACCCCAAACAGGAAAGCCAGGCATGTGACAAGAAGCATTATTCCTGCCCTCACCATTCATTAATATTCTTGTTCTTCAACTTCTTTCTCATATCTTTTTTTTTTCTTCATAAAAATATATCAGAGCAAATTAATGACATTTATAATAATCTACTGTGTTCAGAAATTACAAAGATATGATCTGCCATTACTCTGTTTATTCAGGAAGCGAGGTATCTCTGTTGTAGTATTTAATACAATAAACCTTTTAAATCAGCTTTACCAGAACTCAATCAGAACGTGCTTGCAGTGAGTAATATTCAGTACTGGACCTGCAAGTTGTTTATTGAAATAGCATCATCTATGCCACATTGAATTTTGAAACCCAAAATTATACAGTGGATTAATTTTTTTTGGTTTTTTTTTTTAATTTTTTTTTTTCCTTTCCAAAGGCTCTTAATCCAATTTGGGAGCCTGTAGACTTAGATCAGGTAAGCAGAGCTTTCATCTTCTCGATTAGTGAGAAGACTGGTGCTGATTGAAAACTTCACTACAATGGACAGGCACCTTTGGAAATCTGTGTCAGGAATTTTTCAATTCAGGGTTTTTAGAAAATGTATTTGTAAAAAGTCTTGTATAATCAGTAGCATACTCGTGGTTAGACCATGAAGCTTGGAAATTCAGATAGAAAAACACTTTCCTGACATCCAGTGCTGTTCTGTCCCATTTCTCCCATTTCTCATGTTCAATTTTAATCTTTTTCAGTATTTTTAGTATTAATTCTATGCTGCTTAATAGCCTTGATCAACTTCTACTTCCCTTTGTTTTTCAGGCAAGCATTCAATGCTTGATGGAGAACTCAATCCTATTACACACCTTATGAAGTTCATCAGAGTCAGGATTGGGATCTTTTGTCTCAGGTGTGACATTGCTTTACTGAACAAAGATTTACTTTGCAATACACTGTGAATTCCACAGATGAGATGTCTCATGTATAAAAATTTGCATATATGTATGACAAACAAATTTGGTTTTCCTTTACTAGCAGTTTCTTTGGCTGCCTCCACAGGATACATGAAGACAGGGACTGAAATCCCCATTGCAGAAAGTGGGTTATTTGGCTCTCAACTACCCAGAGCATCTGCTGGTGAGGCTCCAGGGACACCTCCTGCATCACAAACCCATGCAAGGGAGCCCACAGTGAATGCTGTAACAAAATCAGGACTTTTCCCTCTCAACCCTGTACTCCACTCGTAAAAAAGGGTTGCAAAATGAAACCTTCTGCTCTGCCACTCCCTGTCAAAAATAAGCACACAGATATTTATCAGGTGGCCTGTTCATGAGGTTATTTTCTTAAAGGAGAGGAGGGGTTTCTACCCACATCCTACTGAGGAATTTAGTTTTGTCGTAAAACTCCTGGGGAAGCAACTGTGTCCCTGTTCTGAACACCTCAAATCCAAAAGAACCCCCATAAACGCAAAAATCCTGTAATAGATGTTTAGCCTTGCTTTGTTTTCAAATGTGCTTTTTAAAATATCATTTAAAATTCTTGATAAGAAGCATTCTAGCATTTCCTTCCTTACTAAGCACAAGTCACCTGAATTTATCATTCTTGGTTCTGGAAAGGGAGACAAGACACACAAGGAGTCGTCACTTGTCCTGCTCAGTTCCCTCAGCACTGGCTGCTGTGGATCTGTTTTAGAGGGAGTTAGATGGCTGGGTCAGAGCAAAGGCACACACTTTCTATGCTATAATCACTGTGTCTGCCCACAGATCCCATCTCATATCATAACTGCACAATTTTGATTAGTCACACCAGATTCAGGTGGACTGTGCTCTTCTGCTCCTCACTCATCATTAGGAACACAACACCAAAGCACATGCTGGATTATTCCAGAGGTCCACAAGGCAGATTTTATATAAGCATCCATGTACAACTATGAAAGACATCAGGTCTGATGATCAGCCACTGAGTATGGGGTTAGAAATAATGGGGTCAGTAGCCACTTGAAACATTTTTATGGCTTCCATTAAATGCAATCTGTCTGTGAAAGACTCGACATCTGTTTAGAGTTCATTTGTGTCTTTTCATTCATACTTCTTTTTTTTTTTTTCAGCTGATAGATGGACCAGATTTTCAGTTTCCAAGGTTTTCTTTCAGTGTTTAAATACTTCCCATTCTATTTCTTAATTTCATACATAATTTCACAGCAATATTAGTCAGTGAATTTTTCAGAATGTGCCTGTTTGTTTAGCTGTGAAACGTCACTATTTTCATTTAGAAGACAACAGAGGAAACAAATCCCAAGCGATTTTGAATCATTTTCATAATCTTCTTTTAAAGCCAACCAATTTAGGAACAGAAAAATAAAGGGTGAAACATTTTTACACAAGCATTTCTTCAGGTCAGAAACAGAAAATTTCAAGCTAGGTATACTCTCAATTATTATTTATTGTTTATTACACTTGTATCAGCTTCTGTAATATGAGACACGGCCAATCTTTACAGATCTCTATTTCCATGGATCAGGACGGCAATGAAGCCATTACAACCATTTATTAAATGAACACCTTTTGCAAACATGTGAGGAGCTCCCTGCACAGCAGTCCAGGGAATATCCCTTGGGGGAACTGGGAATGGAAGACACACTGATGCAGACATCAGTTCTGGTGCTGTGTTACCCACTGAACGCTTACACATCAGCTACCACCCCAGTCCGGACTTACCCCAAAATATTTTGGTGGGAGGAGGAGTGTTGTTTTTCTTTTTAATTTATCTCTGCAGCTTCACAGGTTATTAGCTGACTGTAAAACCTGCACTTGTCTTGGAAAATCAAAACGAAGCAGGTAAATCAAGTAAACTCTCAGAATACCTAAAATGTACTCTTGTGTACTGCTTTACTATTACTGGTATGTACACACAACACACAACAGCAGATGCACTTAGAGGTTTAACTAAGAAGTCTGAATACAAAACATTAAGAAATAAAAGATGATACTCAGATAGTCAGATAGTCTTTTTATTTAATCCCAATGCATTTATAAAATCGAGAGCAATGTCATTTACAGCATAACCAGCAATGTTTTGTTTTTTTCTGTGTAGCAGAAATAAGCAGAACTAGCACAAGAATTGGCTGGCACTCTTTAAGCATTAAATTAATCTCAATACTGCAGACATAGATTTCTGTTAGAATTACATAAGGATATAGAGAGACTAAACAAGATGCTTAAAATAAAATATATTCCTATCTACTATATTTATGGGATAAAAAAAAACACTGGCCCACTTCAACTTAAGCATCAGAATGAAATCACATCCTCAAAGGAATTAGTTACACAGTCCTAATCCTTCATCTTCTAAATCCAGCACTAACTCTCAGACTTTATATTGTTTAATCTGAACAGTGAAGAGGACCATCTTCTAGTTCTCTGAACAACACAATGATTAACCCTTCAAAATGAGAATCAAAGCACAGACCAAAGATTCAAGATGAATCTTCCAAGATTCCAACACCGCCTCAGTATATTTAACTAGAAACATGACTAACCACATGAGCCTTGCCAAACAGCAGAAGCTCAGCAAATATCAGTGTTCTGAATGTAAGAATTAGAAAAATGGCCATTCAGAAACTCTGCTGGGTGTTAGTCAGTATATATTTGTAAAAAGAACCTGATGTAAGAGCAAAAACTGAGCAGTATTTCTGTGTGGTACAAATACGAGGAGCTCAGGACAGAACAGGTGTGTGAGAGCAACAGTTGGACACATAGATATTCCACAGTGGGCATGGTGAGATCATGGAAGGAGTATGTGCCACAATTGCTCCTGACAAGGTGGGGCATGAAGCTTCTTGGCCTAATTTTTAGCACAAAAATGTATGGGCAGCAAATACCAATCAAATAAGTAGAGCAAGTCAAGAAAACAGAGAAAGTGAACTAAATTACCTGTATAGTATGAATTACAAATTATTCTCCACCACAGGCATGTTGGTTTGTATTTATAACTAGATTAATATCCATATTAAAATGCCAGATTATTCTAAACAGAGATTGTATCTTTTAGAATCCAAACATTATTAACTACTCAATAACCTTCGTAAATTGGAGGGGAGGGTTTTGCAGAACCTAGACAAAATAATGAAGCAGTGAGTTTTTCTCGTTGCATAATATTTCATTTCATTAGGACTTCATCAATGCCAATACTGCTCCATAGCATGTGCCAACCTAATGATAAAAGGTTATTTCAAATTTTCATATACTCCAGATGGCAATGATTTAGAAAGAATCTCACTCTTTATTTCAGCAGGATTAGGAAACCTCTTACGACAGCCTCAATTGACATTTCTCATCCTGCCAGCATTACAATGGATCTTGGTGCCCGTGTTTCACATTGCAGTTGCCAGTATAATTGTACTATTACACACTGGTTGAGAATACAAATACAGCACTGCAATAAACACTAAATATGTCACAAAATATGCAGCACAGGGCTCACAGCGAAATGCAGGCAAGTCTAGAACAGGAAAATATCATTCATTATTTTGCAACACTATAAGTTTCAGCTGAATGAAACCCAGAATATTTTAAATATTTTCACAAGGACACTCACAAAAGTACAAAACTAGCGAAGCCAGTGACCCATTATTCTCCCCAGTACACAAAAATTGTCAACAAATATTTCAGAAACAAATCCAAATGGCCCATTTGAAACTCAGTATTTTTTTAACATTCTCCAGTAAATTCACACCAATATGAGAGACCCTTCCACTATACACTACTGCATAGGCTTAGACAAAAGAAGGCCTTTTCTCAGTGAAGGGCTGAGACTATGAACTAAGAACAGAATTTAAGAGACATTTGTTTTTTAAGGAAGACACTGACAGCTGGATTGTTTTGTGGTTTTTCTCTGTGTGAGAATAAAAGTGTAGCAGCAGCATTTGCAGTACTTGAGAAGATGAAGAAACACTTTGACTTTAAGAGAATTCATAATCTGAGATACACTTGCACTCAACAAGCGAGGGAGGGATCTTCACTGTGGACCCCTTTTAACACAAACTCACTTCGATGTGCTGTAATTGTGACTGTAATTAAATCAGTCAAGTCCCTGGCTTTTTAATCTAGTGATTACCTTGCTCTGCCTTACCTGCCTTTCATGAAGTAGTAGTGTTGGTCAGAGTTTTCTGGTTTGTTACTGATTTTTCCAGTAAAAAGCAATATACACAAGGGTATTGCTACTTGCTTATAACCCATATGTGACGTATAAAGGATCAGCTTTCTCATGGTGAGTAGACACAAAGTGAAAGGAATCCTCCAGGTGAAGACAAACAGCTCACAGCAATAAAAGCACAATCAACTCAATGCCTACAAAAAGGCTTTAGGATGAAGGATGAAACCTACAGCTAAAGAGAGAAAAATGTTTCCTCCTGATCAGGTGAGGCAGTGTCTCAACCCACGCCGCATTCATTCAATTAATAGACTGCGGCTTGCAAACACTGATAAGGGTACTGCAATTTAATAATCTCATCTGTATTCCTAGAAAAGGCAAGCTCAGTTCAAAACACACAGTTGGCTTGGATTTCCAGTTCTGGCATCATGTACCTCTTTCTCGGCTACGTACTGGCATGGAAAAATGAACAATTAAATCCCACAAATATCGAAGAACAAAAACACTTGCAGAAAAAGGCATGTCAAGTTCTAAAATGCAGCGCAACCTCCTGTGCCAAAACAAGACTACAGAAATCCCTGTTCCTTGTAGTGTTAAGCCGCATGATCTCACATCTCCTCCTAACCACTTTTCTCATGACAAATGCAGCTCTTCCCTGGCATGCCACTTCTTCCTTCCTATCTGGAGTGGTGGTGAAAAGCAGGAAGAGTAAAATCCCTTATCTTCCTACAAAGCAATTGAACTGGGATTCAGTTATCATGGGACAGAACGATGCAAAAGAAAAATGTCCTTCAAGGTAAAATGTAAACTAAGAGTCTTCAACAACATCCTAAAAGGCTAAAAGTGATTCCTACAATGTGACTTTTCTGAACTGGATTTGTAATTTCTCTGCATCCTTTTGCAGCATATCCTTAATTATCTGGTTGCCACCAGAGGAGCTCATTGTTTGATGCAATACAATATTCTACTGACATCCTTTGGACAATGTGTTCAGGATAAGCTATCTGTAGTTATTACACTGCATGCTTAGAAGATGAATGGTTTCTGAAATACATATTTAATTAATATTTAATTAATGCTATTTAACATACAGTTTGAATGAAGGATAGTAGTGCCCAATTGGTAAAACTTGAGATTATGGGGTGGGCACTATACACAGAATTAAAACCACATTAAACTGAATCATTCAAATCAATCTACATTTGCTTACAGTATCTGCAAACTGAAGCACACATTATGACCAAAGATAATCACATTAAGATTTTTGGCAATGCTCTACAATAGAAGCTATCTGAAATAGAAGACAGTAATTGTTACTAAATTGTGACAGAATCCCTGTGGAGTTAGGAGTTATAACAATATTAGTCATGAGGGTTCAGGATGATTAATGATACTGCAAAAACTATCAAGATTGTGGCAATTAACCCTTTACAGATCCCTTCCTGCCATAAGACAGACATACCTGACTCTTACTGTTACATTTTTAGTGCAGCTACCTGGCACCTTTCAGGAGCTGGTGGGGGATCTGGTCCACCAATTTTCCTTATTTATTTGAGTAGTTTGAATCATGATAGATGACTTAAAACTGTTCCATTTGCCCCTCAGTGTTTCATTCTTAAGAAGGGAAACACCTGTTCATTTCCAAGGTGCATTCCCTCTGCCAAGTCTAGATCTAAACCTGGGGAGAATCAGAAGACCTCACAGCTGTCCTTGCTGATACTGACGGCCTAAAACCAAGTATCTTTTCTTTTTTACATCCCATTTTTTCCTCTACATGACATATGTCAAGAAAATGAACAAGCCATATCCGTGCTTCTGAAACAAACTCCTTATGCCTTCAGGAGATAAATCCCCAAGGACAGACTCATAGAGTAACTATGAAAATGTAGTATCAGAGTAAGACCTGAATAATTAGAAGAACTAGGTCTATAAGCCGATAAATACAAGGAAAAAAATTCTATCCTGTTCTTTTAATGTTTGTCATACACCCTGAAAAGCAAAACTCCACAAAAAAGTGCATCCAGTATAATAGCTTTTCAGCTTTAACTACACTCACTGCAACCTTTAATAATCATATTTGAAAAGTGTGCATAGAGGCAAACATACACCCAAAATGTTTTGGCAAAAGAGTAAGATTAAAAATAAATTTTTAAGTTGCTCTGTCCAACTTTGAGCACTGAAAAACAAATGAACTGCTGCACAGCCTGTTACATTAGAACAATACCGTGGAATAATTACAAGTTCTAAGATAAAATTAAAATCACCATAATAATTCTCCTGTGAAACAATCCAATCTATGCAGACTACGAATTGCTCCTAGGTTGAAAAAATGCATTACCACATCAAGTCAGGCAGATAAATAATTCTATTTTCATTACTTAGTGGAGATACTTAAAAGGTTATGCAGAGCAGGATGAAAAACTGATTATATTTGCAAATTATGTATTGGTCACATTCAAGGACCAGCTCTTTACCCGCACACCAGCACTAGAAAGTCAGCTATGCAAATTGTGAGTAAAGATATGATTCCACAGAAGGTTCCTGCTGAGGAGAGCAGAAGTCCCAACCTGTAGGGCCCACCTCTGGGTACAACAGGTGGTATCCAGACAGGGACATCTTTGTGCCTGTTTTGCTGTATTGTTCCTTGTACCACTTCCTTTAGAGTACTTTTGTGAAAGGCCTTTTCTCCTCCCTGCCTCATATACACATGAAAACCTGAAAATCTTGCTTTAAATTGAGCCAAAACAAAGTGTTCCTCTATTATTCTACTCAGAGAGAAACCAGTCAGGATTTCATGATCTCGTCTTTCCCACAAATCTGTATCTTTCTACTATTTAAGGTACTAAACTCCCCAAAAGTACTTGGAACACTCTTTTCCTTCTACCTTTAATGAGAGGTGAATCATAGAATGGTTTGGGTTGGAAAGGACCTTAGAAATCATCTAGTTCCAACTCCTCCACCATGGACAGGGATGCCACCCACTAGATCAGATTCACAGAAGTCACACCAGAATGTTAAAAAGGATGAGCACTGTTCAGGATCAGATTTTATTTGCTTGCAATTAAAATGGGAGTGTAGGCTCCCTGGTTTAGTTTGATGTAAAACTGTAAAGGTACAACATAGACTCAGCCAACCAATGAACCTTTGAAGATTCCAATCATGTTCATAAAAAGGAAGTATAACTATGAAGATCATTTGACTTTATGTCAGCTTTTTAATCATATTATTCCCTCATGGTTTAATTTGCTCTGTACCTATCACCATCAATCTGAATGCACATCACTGCCCATTAACGTTACATTTACAGTTTACAAATTTTATAGTACAGAAAAATTACTAATACAAGCCACCTCAAGCACTGAACAGGAAAACAACCACAAAAACTGTGATCATAAACTTGCATTTCTCTTTGATCCATTAGTAGACAGCAACCATCTATAATCTGCAAATTGCACATTGAGCATGGGTTTTCAATAATTTGACAAAAGAAACCACAAGTCTGATAGGATCAGTAAACTAAAATGGGATAAATTCATGCTGTTTGAGTAGCAATTAAAGCTAATCATGAAATCAGAGGATCAGTCTTATTTATATTGATTTTAAACCTGTGTGTCTGTGGTTCTCCGGGGCAAATACTCACTTTGAGGAAATCAAAGTGTGGACATCTCGTGTGTGACTTAGTGGAGCATAAGAAACACCACCAGCTGTGACAGACACGTGCAATGGAGGTTTGAAAACTGTCCCATCATTTCCAGATCAGGAAGGGGGCATTAATAAAAAGTGCCACTGTACAACACTACAGGGTTGGACAAGAAGTCAAAGAGAGACGGGATCACTGTGTTGGTGTAGGAGAAAACTCTGCTGGACAATCCTGTAGCTCAAACCAGACTGATGCTTTTAAAAACAGCCTTTCTGTCGAGCTGAAATCTGGGGAGCATGTACTCCCACACCTTTCATTTTACCAGTCATCCACGACAGGTCCTAAGGCAACACTTGTTCTTTGCTGGCCTTTTTCTCACCTGTTCTTACCTAGCTTAACTCCTCTAATCAATTTACTGGGACATCATTTCTATTTACACAGATCTCTTTGAATTGGATTCAAAAAGGTAAACGAAAACACTGTTTCAAAGGTGACTCTCCATAGTATTATTCCACTGTAAGGATTTAAGGCCTTTATCACCACACTGCCTGGATATTTCCTTCATTTCCTTTTTTTATATTCTTTGTTATACAGGTATTATGAAATGTAGATAATGTTTTAAAACACAAAGGTACACAAACATTATGAAGTAGGGAATTTTCCATGTTCAGGTTCAGAAAGATGGATCTGATTTTTACATGAATAAACTAGACTGCGGAGACTTCTCTCCCAATGAAACGGGAAGCAGAATATCCTTTCATGTCTGAGAAATCAGCAAAAGGCAATAGATGCAAATGTCCAGAAATATGAGTATGATGCATCCTGTGAGCACACAGACAAATACCAACCCGACAGGATTTCCTGAGCCCACAGATCACCATGCTTTTGCCTGTGGAAGATAAAATGACCTATTTCCCTGGTCCCCATGCAAGAAGCTTTCAGCAACTAAAGGCTGCCATGAAACACCAGCACATGATTTACCAGGGCATTGGGTACTGAAATAAGGCTGGCTCTTAATGTAGCCTCAGAGCCTTCAGGGTGCACAGAGGATGGAGAACTGCAGGTCCCTCCCTGTGCACCCTGAATAACGCCTGGAGCAAAGCAATCCATTGCTCTCTGAAAGTGCTACACAAGTCAATATACATCATGCAATACAGTTTGCTGTAACTTCTGGTCCTGGCATGACTTCTGTGTTTCATGTTTACCCTGGTTCTTCAGTCACTCTCTGCAGTCACTCTGAGCTCATTGCTTTTGTTCTTTCTCAACTTCAGTACGAAAACATTATTTCAACCTGATGGTTTCTAATGTGAGAATGAGAATTTTGGTTTTGAAGAAAACTAAGCCACCATACTCACTGAGGGTATTTCTCATGTGGATGTACTTTC
The DNA here is from genome assembly GCA_013400495.1 of Nicator chloris. Lineage (NCBI taxonomy): Eukaryota > Metazoa > Chordata > Aves > Passeriformes > Pycnonotidae > Nicator > Nicator chloris. The sequence continues at coordinate 12,580 of WAAE01016180.1, forward strand.
CAAACCATCATATTCATACACAGAACTAAAGAGTGGAAAAAACTGGGCCTGGTATCAAAAATTATAAAATTTCCATTTTACTTTTTGTTGGTCAAACAACAGGAAACCAGCATATTTAGTGAAAAGGAGCCCAGAAACTGAGTGGGATCAAACTCCATACAAACTTGGGGCAATCTCCTCTTTGGGCTTGGTTTTATGAGTTTAGTAAAGCCATTCCTTTATTTCCTGTCAGATGAAAACTATTCACACAAAAGCTCCTTGATCTTACTTAGAATGGTTCTTGACAGTTCTGAGTAGCTATTATAGATGAAATATGTACCTAGGTGTTGTAGATGCACATAAACAAACATACTAATGTACTCGCCCCAACAGTGTTAATCTAAAAGAAACTTCATTCTTTAACTCTGCCAATTCCAATCACAAGGTAAGATCAATACCCCAAGCAGTAGGTCAGAGCCCCAGAAAAGCAGCATTCACACCATGTCCTGAGGCTTGCAGAGTCCAGCAGCTTCCCCCACAGCCCTGACACCCACCCTGCTGCCCAGGGGAGGAGGTGGAAGGTCAAGAGTGCAGGAATGAAGTTGACCCTGGGAAGAAGGGATGGGTGGGAATAACTGTTATCAGTTTCGTCATTGTTTTTCACTACCCTACACTATATTTAATTAGCACTAAATTAAATTAATCTTTACCAAGTCAAATCTTTCCCCTTGATGGTAATTGGCGAGTGATCTCCTGTTCTTAATCCATGAGAGCATTTTTGCTACTCTTTTCTCTCCCAGCCCTCTTGCAGATGGTGAGTGAGAGTGGCTGGGTGTGCACCCGGCAGCCAGTCAAGGTCCATCTCCCACATTTGACAATGCTCATCTTGCAGTCAGCAGTGAGGCAGGAGCAGGTGAACAAGAGAGACACACCAGACATGGAGGACTTACTTGTGTGTGACACTTATTCACCAGTTTTCCTCGTGCCAGTTCATACAGCATCAGCTCATAAAATCCAGCGGTATCCAAAACCACAGGGCAGGATGACAAGGTCAGCCTGTGATACAGACAAGGTCAGCCTGTGATACAGCCTGTGATACACAGGCCATGCAGGGAGAATGACAGGAGGTTACTGCAGATCTGCACAAAGAAGAATTGCAGACAACTTCCTCTGTAATCTCCCTCTGAGAAAAGGAGTGAACTCCCACACAGTATCTTACTCACCCCTGCCATGACAGAATCAAAGGAATGCCATCAATAGCTGCCAGGAGAGCATTTTAATCTCCCCAGAAATTAGATTAAGATGTTATATTAATGGTTGGCCTTAGGCAAAGTGACCAAACTCAGGGCCAACTGAGCTGGTGTGTACTTCCCAGACATGGCCTTCGTTTGATGGGAATTACCAGCCATGGCATTCACAGAGGTGAAAGCAGGTGTGACCTCCAGATCGAGCAGACTTCAGAAATTACAATGTGATGACTCAACATCAACATGCTGATGCAATGCAAAAAATCTCCTTATCACAGCTGTAAGGAAAACAGTTATTCCCACTCACCTGTTGACAAGACAGAGTGGTGCTAGGGGAGTTAAAAGTAATTGTAAAATACACAAAGGACGTGTCTAAACCTAAATCACACAGTTCTTTTATGCCAAGTGTTGTAGCAGGAATTTTTTCCCTTGTCAGAAGCAACAGGCTTAACCCTACGGTCAATATTAATGTGAGGGGAATATGCAGTCTAATGAGAATTGCACTCATCCTATTCACAGGACCCTGGCACATCAAACAAGGACCATTTTCTACTTTTCCAACAACACAGATTCTTAAAAGCCTGAGGCAATTTTCCAGTCACAGACATTGGTACCAATAAAAAACACAACTTTAACTGGAATAGGTTTTGAAATTTACCCAAAAGGGATTTTAAGATTTGATAATGGGCTCTTCAATTACTGTTTCCAGATACACTTTATAATTGTGTTTATTGAACTTGTTTCATTCAGACCAAAACAGTGATCAAAGTAACTTAAGTAAAGCTAGCTCTTTTACTGCTTTAACATTTAACCACAGTTTAGAGTCACCTGAACCGTATGCATTCAACAGACAACAAGTTCTATTGCTTACTGATGTACAGCAGGGAAATGCAATCAATTTATATTGTGTCTGTTAGTGTACTTTCTAGAATGATACTATAAATCACACCTACTGCTGTGGACAGTTGTTGCATTTCTGTTCCTACTGTTGTAGGAAAATGCTGAAAGCAGGAAAAGCTGAAACCAACAACATGGAGGTAAATGAGACAGTGTACAACAACAAAAATGGGCAAGTCAGACTGCATGGCACTGTCTTGGAAGAAACTGGGCTGATTTCTTTTTGTAGGGTAGGTCTCTGTGCGTTTGAGAACTGTGCAGCTATACAATGTCATGCCAAAAAGAGTCCTATGGAATTAAACAGCTGCAGCAAACCAACGCATCTCAGTGGGTTTGAGAAAGAAAACATCAGGTATTTCAACTCCAGGTGAGATTACACTAAGGCAATGCAAAGATCACAGCATCCAGCTACAGTGTAAAAACCCACTTTTAGTATTAAATATTTTTCCTGCAGGGTTTCTCCACGCCTCAAACATAATTCATTTCCAATAAAATTAAAACGCGAATTTAAAACTACATGGATACATGTTACAATTCTGGAAAAGAAACTTCAGTTTCAAAGCTCTTTCAGCAGCTATCACATATTTATCAAACTAACTACTCTGTCAATTTAAGGCTCTGGCAGATTTATGCAGGTGTTAAGAAAGAGTACTTTGATTTATTTCAGACTACAAGGCTGAAATATTGCTTACTTGGTAACAACAGAAACGTCATGCAATAAGAAAACCCCTCACTTTCCGAAGTTCTGTATCTCAAACCATATGCTTATCTGAGAGATTAAAGTTTTCACACAATTTCACTTAGGAATAGTAAGCATTGCTCTTCTGATTACAAAGGTCAATTTACAGATTACCACCAACTATTATATTTCATTCTTTCCATTATGCAAAGAAAATAGTTTGAAATGGAAAGAAATGTATGTAGAAATGTCTAGGTAAACCCTCTCAGTTCAGGAATTACACATATTTAAAACATTTATGCTGTAGTATATGCTCTTACATTGATTTATCTACATCTGAAAGACAGAATGTTTGAGCCCAAAATATTATTCTCTAGTCATCTTCTTCACTTGGTTTTAACATTCCTCCCATCAACATTTTTCTTGTCCTGTTTAATTGTGTTCAAATTAAGAAAAAGGGTTGCAAATCCTTCAAACAATACAGAACCTCTAGGCAGCACGAGATGATCCAGCTTCCAGTTCCACTATTTGTTCAAGCAGGATAAAAAAAATACACTCATTAAGGGAGAAAGTCTGTTTGTATAAGCAAATATCTTAACATTCTACTAAAAATCAGCAAAAATAACCTTTAATATTCACCATAACAAACATAATGTTTTAAAATGAAATAAAATATTTAAGTGACACATTCTCTTCCTAGCATCTGGCCTACACTAAAACAAAACCACAGCCTGATGAGGCCAGCAGGAGTTTTCCTCACTGGAATAACAGGGCTAACCAAGGTGTCATTAATGAAAAATGATATTTAAGTTTGCCTTCAAACAGTTTAGCCAATGTGCAGACAGCCTTAAAAAGAACATAATGCTGATTTAGAGGGCCATCACCTTTATCTAAATCAGAGGGACAGACATAAAGAGACAAACAACTTTAATTCAAAGAACTTGCATCCCTCTGCTTCTCGATAGACCCGAGCACGCTCGACTGCGAACAGCAGTGGAAGAAAAAGAATGGATTCATTTGAAGATAGTGGACTTCAGGGATCCTGACTAATAAAATAGTTTTTCTTTTCAGAAACATGGTAGAAATGAATCAGACTACTGCAGTACCACAGGAATAATGAAGAGCTCTCCTGAAAAGATCTGAATATGCATCAGTTAAAATTTTATGAAGGTACTGGGAGCATCACTCTGGAGACTGGCTCCCCCTCACCCCTTCTTTTTTTAACCATGGTTCCATCACCTTCAAAGTTAATTTCACAGGTTTCTAGCTATTGTAGCAATAACACTGTTCTGAAATCAGGACCTCAGGAAATTCTTCCTTAAATAAAGATTAATATACAATAGAGCAAAAAATTCTAACCAGAAATACTTGTGGGGTAGATTTATTTTGTGTATATTACTCCAGGAGTCTCATCAGAATAAGTAAAATTGAAACCAAGGGTCAACAAAGAGGAACAACAGAAAACTAAAACAGAAAAATCCTTGGCATTTTTAATGGCGAATTTCAGAATTAACTGAACACTTTATGCATTTTCAAATATTTTTTTTTAATTCTGCAGAGATTTAATGCAAATTATTCCAAACACAAAATAACAGAGGAGAACAAATTTCATTATTGCTATCAATGGGTTTTGCAGTGTTGCCTAGAAAACCAGATTCAAATTAGAGGAGTAGCATGGCAAACACTGAGGAAATGAAAAAAACCACAAAAAATGCCCAAAGTAGAATATCCTAAAAACCCCAAGAAACATAACCAGTGAAAAAAATAACCCTCCAGGTTCTTTTCACCTTATTAAACTGAATTTGAGCTTTTAACAATTCAGAGATGTAAGGGAAGGAGTTCATATTCAGTCTTGATGGAAAATATACATGAAATTCCATTGTCTCTTGATTTTTAGGATTGTTTTGTTTCTGTTCACACAAAAACAATGAAAAAAGTCTGTTTTATGTACAAGATCTCATCATGCATCGTGAAAACAATAAATAACTCAAATCCTTACTATTATCATATGAATGGTTTGTGTTAATCCCTGTTCTAAGCTGGTTCTCTTGTAAATGGAGCTCTGTTCTAGCCCAGAGCTCTGGCCCAGCAATGCAGGAAGAGATTTGAAGCAGGTCCAAGCAGGATGAGCTTGCCCAAAGCTGCCAAAAGGCTTCACTTTTTCTTCCTCTGTTTATTCAGATTGATCAAACCCATTCTTGTTTACAAGACACAAATAGCCACATACTGATGTATCAGTGGCGTGCGCTTCTTGAGAAGTGAAGACCTACAGTTAGAAAATTATTGGGAATTCTAGTAAGCACCAAATCCCTAGAAATGAAAATTGCCACCATCCCAGCAAATGATGGCATAAACCTTTTAAGCATTCCACCAACCATTTAGCCAAGAGCCCGTGACAGAATTTCAGAGGGAGAGCAGGTTTTGCCTTAGATTAGATCCATTCAAATTATCAACAGATGTGGACAATGTTTCCGCACCAAACACGTTTTTCCCATTTTTGAATGCAGTTTACTCGTGCCACATACCTGGAAAACTGTTCCTGCAGCCCCCGCATCTGAGCTCTGCTCCTCTCCGACTCCAGGGTCACCTCCCGTAATCTTTTTTCACTCTCAAGTCTCAAATGTCTTTCTTCCTCCAACTCATGTATCAGCTTCTCCCGCTGAAACACCATAAAAATGGATCCATTAATTTTACACATAAACTGCAGTTTTAGGAAAAAAAAAAGATTTAATTTGGGAAAAATCATCAAAAAATCAAATTAATTAACCTACCAATCCAGTCCCATCATTTTTGTGCAGCAACATTACAGAGGGAACAGTTTTTTCAGAATATCCCATCACACTGAGCTACCCTTTTTCTCAGTTCACTCATGGATGTCAGCATATTGAAAAACAAACACCCACCCTCTCCTTCAAAGTGTTTTTCCTTCACCTCCATTCAAAATAAATATATAAAATTATATTTGAGATCTGTGACCCATCTTGCTTGAATGCAGACATGGGAAGCATGAAACAAATCAGGAGGTCAACTTGTCACCCATCCCTGAATGTTTCAACCTCACAAAGAGGAAAAGAACCTGATTCTGTAGCCACTGGTTTTCTTGTTTTGGCTGAGAGGAGGAGCCCTATCAGTAGAACAGAGTTTATTTGAATTTACGTAGTGAAATATTATGATAATGAATGTGTTTTAAAAACTGAGTACAAAACAAACCAATACGAGAGCGACAAAAGTGTCATTAATATTACTAACAGCTCTCAAAGGCAAGTAAGGTTTGAGTTTTGCTAATTCTTAAAACATAGGACCCAAAAACCCAACCCACAACATACAGCACTACCTGAATAAATCTATGTATGTCATGGCCTGACCTTTTTTTTTAAAGAAAGAACATCATATAAAGGGTACCTAAAGATTTTAAAATCCTATTTCAATAGTGGCTAAATATAATTTAAGAGGAGGGGGAAAATTATACTAAAAGTTATTTAAAATGTTATTGCAATTAAAAAATGTATTTACAGCCTTTTCCACGTGACCCTGTTAAATGAAATTAAATGAAATTTTACCCTAGTGAATTTAAATGAGAGAACAAATCAATAAAACCCGCAAGGATTTTATGTGGCACTACATTACTCTGTGCCAGTGATGGGGTTCCCATGTCTAGGAACAGGTTAGGTCACTCTAAAGCTACAGTGGGGTCCCCACCCATCTGCTTTGTGCCTGTGGTGCAGGGAGATTTGCAGCCTGTCAGACAGCCTGACATAATTCCATGTATGATCTGAATTTTCACCACATACCTGCAAAAATTATCCATACAGTTTCATTAGTAAATAACAAAGGTATCTCAGAGATAAGCCATTAAATGGGGGAGACAGGCTATTTGTACAAATCTCACAGCTATAAATCTTACTGGATAATAATTTACAATAGCAGTAACCAGGGGACCAAAAATATGAACATTGCCAAGTGGAAAACGGATCTTAAAGACAGTGATAAATAAGCAGGTGCCACAAAGGGAGGCTGCAAAGGTTTAAATGAAATATCTATATGCTTGTGAAAAAATAGGAGGAATTACTCAGAGAACAGAGGGGTTCTGTCTGGTTGGCCATATGTAATTCCTGGAAAATGGAAAACTGCTCAACAAGAAACAAATTACTGGCAAATAAATACATTGTTCTAGCTAAATTATCTAATCACTGTCCTTAGCGTTCCATAGCCAGGTCCTGCCAGGTGCTGAGTAATCCTTGGTTTCTGCTGCAGGAGGAAGAGCAGAGAGTTCAGCACCAGGCAGAAGACAGAGAGCAACTGGCTCAGAGGGGATAACTCAGGCTAATGATATGGGAAGAGTGTTCACAGCAGTCAGTATTGCTCCAGCTTAGATCCCATCAATGCCAACTTCAAAACGATCCTGCTGCAGGAATGCTTGCTGAATGCTGTCAGCATCTTCTCTTGTAGGGAAGTTTCACCGCTGCTAAAGGGACGTCTAGGACCTCCTGAGTCAGTGAGTAACAAGGAAAATGACATAAAAGAAATATATAACTACCACCTGGGACTTAAGAAAAGCTTTCAGAAGATACTGGTGTCTACAGAATCTGGGCTTAAAACCAAACATGCAGCTGTTCCTACAGGAACACAGAAGCCACCTTGGAGGAAACCCAGGTGCTACTATGAACACGTGAGCGGCCAAGCTGATCCGAGGCTGTGCTTGAGCTACCTGACACAGTAGAGCTTAACTACAACAATGGACTGTAACAATAGAGTTAATAAGCCATGCCTTCATGGCTTATTCAGCATCACAATAGCCACAATGATCTTATTCTGATACAGCAACTACCTCTGCATGCCTGCTCTGCTGACCTCATATAAATATACCTCTGCTGGTCCTCATATCAATCTTCCTACATTATGTACAAAGCCAGATCTCCACAGGTAGGACAGACAAAAAGTGACACTCCAAAAATCAGATGAGTCTCCCGTTCTCCATGTCGCTGCCAAGGTTTCTGCAGGTTGCTCACAGCTCCACTGCCTGTCCTGCAGAAGGACTGTGCTGTGCCTACGGGCACGGCCACGCTCCTGCTCATCACAAACACACACCTGGAGAGAACTGCACAGACAGCACAGATTCACAAACCCAAACTTCTCCCTACAGGTCAAAGAGCGGTGCAAGCTATTTCAGGGTTTCATTTCCCTCTTGCTGATAGGTCAGAGAATGCTGTTGCTGCCATTTACTCCTTCTATTCATGTGGGGAAGGCTGTGTTATCATTCTACACAAAAAGATCAGCACATCCACACAGTGACTTTTTTCTTAAGAACAAACATAGGAATTACCTTAAGAAAAGTACTCTCAAACGAGCAACAAATGGGCATTACAAGAACAATAACATTTCAGGAATGAATCCCTAAACATTAGGAACTTCTGGAATGAGCTAAGTGTCCAGTTCCAATTCAGCCACCTCACGGGCAAGAATTACAGCACATTATTAATTATGTGAGCACGTACTGTTGCTGTACAAAACTCCTGCTCCTTTCAGGTTTAGGGATGAACAACAAACCACAAGGCTACAAGACCAGAAACAACAGCACTGACCTATGGCCCTGAAATTCTTGGTTCTCTTCCCAGCTACCAAAATCCTCCTGTATGAATGGGGCCAAGACTTGCCCACAGGACAGCTGCACAGCAACAACACCATCAGCCCTCACTGCCAGGATTCTTCACAAGAATTCACTGGCAACCTTGCAGCACTTCTACCATTTCTTGCAGGCAGAAAGCAGATCTGCTTTCAGCCAGATCACAGACAATAAATACTGTGAAGTGGGGAGAAAAAGGTGTAAGAGACCACCCACACTTGGGAAGTTTTCAATCTGCAGGACACAAAACACTCCAGTATACTACCCACAGAAAGTAGCTCCCAGCAGTAGTGACCTTATCCACCAGAAAAGAGAACTAGATTTTTATTCAAACCCAGAAAATCCATAATGAAGTGTCAGAAGAGAGAAGTGAGCCTAACGTACAGAAAGGCCAGGATTAAACAGAGATTTTTTAGATTTTTTTGCCTCCTAGAAGAAGAAAACACATCCCTGAACTTTGCAGGAATTTTGTGCTGACATAATGCACTTTATAAGCTCCTCTGTGCTAACCCCACTTTATTCCTGTGCAAAAAAAAAAAAGGTGTGCGAGAGGAAATAAACAGAACTTGTTAAAGGTTTTATAGTGAATATAAGCTTAACAGAAAGTAATAGAATTAGCATGCTATGTGAAGAAAAGGTTGAATAAAAAAAGTATCATGTGAAATGCTTCAGTTCATTTTAACACTAGAAAAATCACTGCCATCTTCCAAGGAAGTTATGTATTCCCACTTGCCAATTCCTCTTTAATTGCAGATTCTTCTCTCCACGAGCTCTGCTCAAACTGTTTTTCACCGTTTCCTCTCCTTGCTTTCTGCAGCACAGCTGTACCCTTCCCTTCTTAGAAGCATAACCTTTACTTCATTCTTGCTTCCCCTTTTCAGCCTCCCCAGCAAGCCTGACTTTCATCACATCACCCAGTCAAATTCCTGATAACTTTCCAAACAGGCAAAAAATTCATGTGAACAAACTAGAGTGAAAGACAGTGTTAGCAAACTCTCCTGATACTTTCGTGCAAGTACTGGAATATTTTAACATGGAACAAAGTTTCACGGGCTGCTCATTATGCTCCTGAGCCAGCGCCTGCACTTCAGCAAGCTCTTTTTGTGTAGCTGTAGAAATGTTCATGTCAAAATGTTTCATTCCTCACCCAGGCAGGGACACGTACCACACGTTAACTCATCTTCTACAAGTTAAGGAAGGAATCCAACCCGAGCTACTCACGATCAAAACAAAATGCATGAAAACTATTTATAACTAGATTGGAAGTAATGCATGTGTTTGAGAGAAAAATGTGATTTGCTCCTCAGCACTCCACGAAGAGACCAAGACACACCATTTATTCTCAGTTACTGGTTAATAGCTGTGCTCTCAGTCTAAGGAATAACCTTGTTCAGCCATACAAGCGTGTCCCAAGAGGAGCTCAACCATTTGTGTCTCCCTTAATTTCCGTGGGATGTGTCACAAACGTCAGCACCCAGTTCTTTCACGTCCTACCAAAGTGCAAATGTCTGGTTGTTGAGTGAGGAAGCGTGAGTGTGGATGGGGCAGGTGGCAGCCTGGAAGGCAGACAGCAGCACATGGTGCTGCAGGGTGAGGGATGCACAACAGGTCCTTTGCTTCTGAGCAGCCTGACACCGGCACGCAGAGGGAATGTGAGGCACGGCAAGGTTTGGCATGGAAATGCTGATGTCTTACCTCTTTTTCATTTCAGGGCTATTTCATTGTTAATTTTAAATCCAGACATGAATGACACTAAAGCTTTCCAAGTCAGAGACTTGGAGTTTTACCTCCTTTACCTGTTACTGCTGGTGACATCATCAAATGTCTCAACAGAATGGCAGTACCAACTTCAAGAAAATACTTCTCAGAGAAGTACTTGGTGATTTCTCCCCATGAGGGTCAAGCATTTCAGTAACTCAAGCAGATTTCTCATTCCAAAACTCTCCATCTCCCTGTCTTTATCTTCGTGTACAAAATTCTAATTTTTTGTCCCCCAGGTCCTGCTGAGGATGGGCAGCAGAAGCAAAGCTGACCCAAGGCTGAGGTCAGCCTACCACATCAGAGCATTTTCTTTTTTAACTTGTTAAATTATCTTTTGCATAAACAATTACACCATCATAACCAATAATTTTATCTGTTTGTTAAAGACACACGTGGCTGTGTGTCAAGATTTAAAACAAAAGATGACTGCAAGTTAAGAACTAGAGGTGTGGGGTAAACACACACACACACCCCCACCATGCAGGCTGTACAGGGCATTGCCATCCACCAGGGACAGCCCAACACTTCCATTAGGAACTGCTCCCTCCTCCTTCTGTTTAGCTTATCCTTGGGTCTTATGAAAAGCAACTCTTCAGAACAGCAAGATATAACCTGACTGATTAGTTCAAATATCAAAAATGTCTGAAGAGGGGCACACATGCAATCTCTCATCATTAAGGTTATATTATAAGTAGGGGAAAGAGCTACTGATTAAGAAGAAATAAGAATCCTCTAGTCTTGAATTTGTTCTTTGCTTCCCTGTGCATCGTAAGAAAATGTTTACTATGCTGCTGCTAATTATGCAATCATGGGACCAATATTTTGTCAAAAAAAGTCTACATGAGAATATTTAGCACAGGCTTAATGTTGCCCAAAATCAGCCTAATAACCTTCACATTAAATTTTTAACAACTACTTTAAAGCATTTGCTAAAGAGGGTCACAATTTCTGTGTAATTAATATTGATTTCAAACAGATACTTTGCAATGAATTTAAATGATGGGAAGAAAAGATTAAAATATTTTTTGGTTTAGAGTTTGAAGTACCATTAAGTCATTGCAAACCCAATCTGAGTTTTTATGTATTTATTTTTAATGCATTTTCTGATGCTGTTCCCCTGATACCTTGCCATTAAAGTCATAATTTAACAGACTCATAGCCTGGTTTACAACACAACATCCCATGAGTCAGAGAGAATGTAGCCACAGAGTAGACAACAATGAAAACTGAATGAAGCAAACAAATAGCAGCTACTAGAAGCACACCAAAATTAGTTTTTCTAGCAAGTCAATGCCCAATACTCTTATAAACAAATATGCACATTCAAAGTATTCAAACCCACTATTTTATCACCCTTGTATGCCCTTTTGAAAGACTGCTGCAGGCAGGAGCCACAGAACAGCCTGGGACAAGAGATGAGAGAGGGATAGTGAAGCAGTTCCATTTTTCAATAATTAATTATGAAATATTAATTGAAATAGAAACTGGAATTTGCAACTTGGTCTCCCAGTTGGTTTAACAAAGTAACTCATTCTTTCTGATGCAATGAATATTTAATTCTCCCAGCAAAATGCCTGGTGATCAAATGGTATTTGTTCAGGTGCCACAAAATATACCTGAGCCCCAGCTGCTCACGGCCCAAGCAGTTGGGGAGAGGGAAGCACAAATGTTCTCTGTGTTACAGGTATTTTGGGAAGCCTTGTGTTTGGCCTTGCAAATCAAACAGGTCAAGGAGTCCAAGGTGCTTCACCCTCACCTCTCTAACACAGAAGGTGGGTGGAATCTCCTTGGTGAGATTTTCACCTCTCTCCAGAGGCAGGTGGACCTGCTTGTCCCCCTCCTGCAAAGCCCAGTGCTCTCCCCCTAAACTCCTCACATGCAGCCTGGTCCCAAATCCAGCACACAGGATATTACAGTCCTCTATCTGAACCTATTTCACTCACAAATGACAGGAAAGAAATGTGATTAAAAACCAGAGAGCATATATCATTTTTTATTTCATCATGAATTGCACCGGGTACTGTATTTTCGTTCAAATTAAAATGGGTCAAACTTCAGTGTCCTTTGTTTGCTACTCATCGATCCCTGTTAAACCAAATGTTTCTCATTCTGTAATCAATACTTCTCTGCAAAAATAAACCCAGGCACTGACAAACAACTTTGCAGAACATTGCAGCATTCCTTGCAGTGGACTTTCTCAGCATGAAAAAACATTCCCCCAAAGGATGGGAGAAAAGAAGGGCACTGCTTATTGTGCTTATTACAATTTTTACAGGCTGCTTACAGCGGAATCATTTTACTAAAGAAAGTCTTATTAAATTAACCAGGTATTGAAAGCAGGGCTTTCCAACAGCAGCAGGGCCTTTGTCCCTCGTTAACTTTTCCAGCTACACTGGGAATACTGACAAATACACTTAAACACCCAAAGCCTTCCCAGGGATGAAGTTACAGGTGTATTTAAAGCACAGTGAAGCACTGAAGTAAAAACAGCAATAACATAAACACTTGGAGGGTTCATGGAGGAAGAGCTAGCTTTGCTTCTATGTCTCCTCAAAATAAAAAAGTTAATGGTGAGGTTGTGTGGCTGCTTTGCAATCAAAACAAATTTTTTCATTTCATCTTTCACCTGACAGAAGTGTACTACAGACGCTAAGGAAAAAACTTCCTTGGTTTATATTAAGCCTCTACTTTTTTCTCCAATTATTTTATGATGTAACCATTTTCCTTAAACTTATTCCTGCTACAGCTTTGCAACAGTAAGATATAAATAGTATAAAAAGCAGTATCCTAATTTTAGGCTGGTATCTTCTAGCTTTTTCATACCAGTAAGAAAAAATGATGATTCTTGAGAACAGCATTCTGCTCCCAAAATTACAAAAAACCCAGAGGAAAATCTAATTGACGCTAAATAATTTCTTTTAGAATTTTCTAAAAATGACTTGAAATCAATTAAAATTAAATAATTTGAAGCAAAGCATTCGTTTTCCACTATGAAATTTCTATATACTAGCACGTCTCTCTTTGGCTTCATCTCAGACTAGCACAGGTATCCCATGACTTTCAGATGTAAACTTCAAGCTCTTCTTGCCTCTAAGATGAATAACAAAACAGGAAATGCTCATAATTATTATTATTAGTGATATTTTGGTGACAGTAATTTACACACTTCATATTGTTCGGTGATAATGCTGCTCTAGAGCCATTCAAGGAAATTAGAAACTGTTTCTTGGTGTAGTTACTCCTGAACAAAATAAACTGCTAACTTTCTTTGTGCACTAGCTCAAAATTGCCACCATGTGGAAGGACAGCAACTTAATTTAGCATTATTTATACTGCATTGATATGGTTTTAATTGCATCTGTGCGACAGCATAACTGCTGTGCTGAAGCTCTTTTATCATTGCAAGCCTACAATTAATCTGAATTAGGCAGGCTATTACACCAGCAGTACTGTATATATAGCTGGAGTTGTGATAACGTTTATTTTACAAGGGAAAAAAATTAAATAACTCATAAAACCTTTTGGCTCAGAACGGGATAGTGAGAACCACTGTCTGCCCATCCCCTCCAGGAGCCGTGGTGAACCACCAGTGCTCCAAAAGGCAGCTCTGACTGCCCAGCAGCTCTTTATTTCTGTGAAACACCCAATGACAGGCCACAAAAAATCAGAGTCACCTTGGGAAAAGAAATTAAATAGCAAAAAATCCCCCTCGTAGTCTTCTGGAAATTAGACAGAAGTGAATCTGTGGACCTGTTTCAGCACATGTCGAGGAGACACAGCTGCAGGCACAGAGCCCCTGACGGCAGAGCATGCACAGGGAGGCTTCACACAGGTGGAACACTTCCACCCCAGTAGGCATCATTCTCTCAGCTTCTTAAAGCTCATCTCTGAGTCATATCTGCAGTGCTGAATGTAGGCAAGTAATACATTTTTTGAAAATCTTGTCTCCCCACTAAAACTGTTGCTATTTATTCAAATTCACAATTGAGAGCCCAGTTTTGAAGACTTGCTTCAGTTGTAAGCATAATTCATTTCTCCATTTGAAACGTTATTTTCTTGTAGTTGGAGGGGTGTAGAGAGAATTACCATTAGTGAACCTGAATGTCCCACATAGTCAGGTCATGATTTTTTTTTTAATTAGTAATCTTTAAATGATAACACTTTAAAAAATGAATTTACAAATGTAATTGAGCTTCTAATAGCTTCTACAGACAGCAATTAAAGAAATCTCATTTCTCGAAATTAAACATAATGAAATGTTTTTCAAGTTCAAATAAAAACTTGCTAACTCTATTAAGATAGATATAACCCATATGAATACCTAGTATTCAAAAGTGTGAAGTAAAAAACTCTGCCAATACCAGAATTAGAAACAGTGGGACTGCTAAGTAATACAAGGGAAAAAAAATCCCTTAAACATCTTAGATTACAATGGGTAATTCTAATTTCAAGCCCTTTACTACATGGGTGCTTTTTGTAAGGTGACTTACATTACTTTAAGATTTATAAGTAGGCACAAAGCTGTTTCTTTGGGTTTTCATACCAGGTATATACAATTTCTTCTTATTAGAAACAAGGTTTTATAACCAAGGTAACTTGTTTACAAAGAGCCTTGTCTAATTCAGTTGCAAACAAGCAAAAATCCCCAGTCGCTATGTTTCCCACTTGTTTGATTTCAGACATTTTACAATGATGGTGTTTGAACCACAAACAGCATAAAAGAGTGTGTGTAGAGAACAACTTGCAAGTGCCAACCCACCTGGGCCAGCAAAGTGTCAGTTGTTTGATTCTCCTACAATTTTCTACCAGATCTGCAATCCTTGAACATTTCCTGAAGGGTTATCAACATAGCAATGCAGAAAACAGAAGGTAAAATGTTGTCTAGCAAAACAAAAGCTCCAGCCCACAGAAATAGAACTGAGGTTTTAGAACCTGAGCTCTTCATAAGAACAAAACTGTATCCGTGAATAAATAAAACTGGCACCAAAACATCAGCTGTAACATGGGTATAGCCTGCATTTACACACATAAATACTTCGCAGACTCTGAGAGTTCAGAGCTGAATGTTCTACTGATGACAGCCTGCAAGCCCCTCAGCCACTTTCTAGTGGATTTATTTGAACAGAGGCCACGGAACAAACTCCCCACTCACACAGATAAGAAATAAATGAACATGAAGACAAGAAATAAGTGATCCAAGAAGGAAGCAGGTTCCAGAATATGCCTGATCTCACAGGATATTGTCTGTATTCGGCAAGCAGGAACTCCCTCTTGCATCAGAAGTCTTGCAGCAAGGGCCAGAAGATTTGTGGGAAGTTCTCTCAAGTACATTACAAGTTCATTGGCCTTTTTGTGACCTACAGCAACAACTGTACTCTGTGTAGATGCATGAGATGAGCCTTAGGCCACTTGGTTCAGGGTAATTTCCACACTTGCACTTGCTGAGATTACATTTAATTTTTGATCTTGTATTGGTCTCTTTTATACCTAAGAAATAGTTATTTGCTGACAGTTTAGATGAAATTTCAGCCTAAAGATAGGAGGAAGGAGGGAAGACAATCCTTGAGCTCTGAAAACCACGGTATCCCACAGCTAAGAAAGATTTACGAAAGTGTTTTTAGAAAGACAGGCATTTTCCAGGTCGTGTCTTCATTGTTTGGAATGTCTACAGAAGGTAATTTCATGAACTGTGGCAAACTCTGGTCAGCTCAGAGGATTTATTTAAATTCCTTTTAACCAGGTAATAATATTTTGATAAGCCACTATGTAAACATTACCACAGAACAGTATTTTTTGCATACTTGCAAACAGCTATGAAGCCCTGACAGAGTGGGGGGAGAGAAGTGAATGGAAGACTATGAACTCATAGTCATGCTGGACTTTTGATTCCTCAGACATTGATGCCTGTCCATTTAAAAGAACTTGTTACAGTGGAATAGTGCCCAGCAGAAATAAAACACCAATTGTGAAAGGGAAGAAGGGAAGGGTCACGTAAAAAAGTGGATGAAAGGTGATGTGTCACTCATGCTACACTTGTACACCTGGTATGGATTTGAACCTATGGAAGCCACACGAAGCAGTGCAGTATTTACTGCTGCACTCTCTGAAGCGTGCAGGGAAGGGGACACAGGCCCAGAGGAACAAGGAGTGCCCTGCCACCGCGTTTCCTCTGGATCCAGCTGTGCTGGCAGCCAAGGTCACTGCCCCCAACTGATCCCTCCTGATGGGCAGCTGGAGGTCACCAGCCTCTCCAGTCAGCAGAGCATTGCCTGAGGCTCAGCACAGGAACAAGGCAAGGCTTAACTGAGCCCCCAGCAGGGCTTTGAGGGAACCTGGCGGGTGGTGCAATGAGGCAGAAGAAGGAGCAGCAGCTCAATCCCAGCCAAGTGTGCCGGGGTGACAGCAACCCCCAGCAGGGACACAGCCACATCCCAAATGCCTCCTGCTTATCTGCAGTGCCTGCCTCCTCTGTCACTGACCAACAAGGCCTTTAGATGATACAAATGGCTTCTTTTCTAAAGGACTGACTGCTCACAGAACAAACGGGCACGGGGCTGAATCAAGCGTTTCCCGCTTGGGTCTGTGTCAGTGAGATAGGAGTTAAGGCAGCAGGATAAACACAGGATAAGCACCGGGAAAAAACACACTTGGAGAGTTTTATTTGGCTTTAACGGATCGGTCAGTGGAACTCTGGTGCTCCAGGGAGCTCTGGGATTTACTCACAGGCTAGGATAGTATGTGGTTATTTGCCCTGATGCTGGGGAGTGTTAGGGCTTCTTCACTTTCTGGATTTCTCATTAATGTGTTTGTATTTCCTGCTAGTAAATAGGATGTCAAGGAGTTAACTGAAATAGATCTAAGGTTAAAGAAAATTTATGAGGCTGAGAGAAGTCAAACTTAAGCACACCAGTCATGAGATGTGGCTCAGAACAGTCTGCAGTGCCATCAGACCCCTACAGATCTGGGATATACCAATATTTTCATTTTCACACACTCTTCTATTTGCCTTTCTCAGCCAACACATTCAAAACCTCTGGCATCACTACTTCGCTGCTACCTTTCCATACAGCATTTCTTTTCCTCAGGCTCTTTACAGCATTCCTCATGAACATGTCAGATCTTATTACAGTTTTTCTGTGTCCACTTGTAGAGTCCATTTATGGTTGGTAAGTAACTACAAAAAAAAGTGCCTTATTTACTCAGCTGTTCCTTGCATGGATTCCAGAGTCCTACTGCTTCAGTTTTCTGACAAATGTGTCTGTTTTCCATATTTACCCCTCTAGCACTGCAGGCACTGCCACAGGCAGTAGGGAAATGCTGTGGTTTTTCTGTTAGCTGGCACATCTTCTATGGTATTTTTAACAGAGTTGCCTCTACAAAATCTTTATTAGTGCTGACAACACACACACTCACAAGAACTGACTCAACTTTCAGGGGCCAGCCTCAGTTTGAACATGAAAAAATAAAATAATTTTTCATGCAGTTTTTAATTCATTCGCTGGTCAAAATGAAATAACTAAAAGACTTTGTCTCCACTCGATATACTGTTACACTATCACTTTTCAATAATATGTCCATTTGAGTTTCTGTTTGTGTTTCCTGAGACCAATTTCAGCCCAACACTAAATGCCAGCCTTTAGAGACTCTACTCCTTTAGTCCCTTTTCCTACTAGAACAAGTAGCCTGGATACACTTGTACAGCTGAAGGTCAGAAACAGATATAAAAACTCCAGCACTTACTTCTCTGGTCTTCATTACCACACTGATCTTTTTATGCAGGATATACCTGTTTTATTGGATTTAACCCTAGTTTATCCTCGTCTATTAATTGCACGTAGTCACATACACATCTCATTTAAGACCTATAAAACCAATCTGGATTTTTTCAACTTAATAGTGAGTGTTGACAATTTTAAGTGTTAGCTTGAAATTCCTGAAGAGCAAAAATAAGTATGTTACCTTTTCTAGAGAAAATACTGACTACTAGAACCAAGAAGTGCAGCTCTACCCTCTTCTGCCACTTTGACCTTCAGCACTTAGTTAAAAAAAAATCAGCAGCTATTAGACTGAAAAGTTCTGCTCCTGGACAATAAAACACATAATCACATAATTAAAACTCAGGACCTTCCATGAACATTTTCTACCATGTAGAGCACAGAAACAGGAGTCAGGAGAGTAATTCTGAATTTTTTAGTACGTTTTGGCTATCACACTAAATTTTCAGATCATTTCCACACGTAGGTCCCTTGTCTTTCACTGCAGCAGAAACTTTAAAAGCAGGAGACTGACCCCTCTGCCCTGAATCAGGGCAGCTCAGCAAGGCTTCAGAGGCTTCCAGAATCCCAGCCATGCCAGTTTGGGTACAGCCCACTGGGCACAAGGAGTATGAAGAGTGGGTTAGCAGACTCCTTGTAATTATATAGCCTTTAAGTTCTGGCAAGAAATAAATTCTCCTGCACATCTGCAGAACAGGAAATTTGCTCTTCTCCAGTGCTTCTGGGGACTCCTGCAATGTATTACTGAAACAAACAATTCCTGTCACTCTCTCAAGCCGTCAAGTTTGACATCAAATTCAATACAGGAGAATTATGAACAAACTTGTCTAAATGGGGCTGAGAAGAGCCACCCACACTGCAAATGACCACGCAAGAGGAGCTGGGTCCCTGGGAATCAGGTGCACAAGGGTTTGGTCCAGCTTCAGCTGCTGTGGGTTTATGGAGACCAATGCCACAGAGTACTGCTGGTCCTGCTCCTGCCCAGGCATCAAGCTGTAAGCCAGTAGCTACATGGAGAGAGCAAAACTAAGGAAATATTCTCCTTCCTGTATCCCTTTACACATTAAACACATTTCCAGAGCTGACATTCTTGTTTCTTGCAGTTCACAAGAGTATTTCTGCTCACCTGCTCATGTTCCTTCTCAAGCTCTTCCCTTCTGATGTGTGTTAGATCCCATGCAGTCTTCACACCATGACTTCCACTTGTCTCCTCCCAACTATTTGTGAACAGGTTTCCCTTATCCACTGATGGAAGGTACAAGCACTGGAAACCTGCCTTTAGACTATGAGAGCTGGCAATGCTCAAAGTCTAGTTTTAGTATGAAATTAATTTTCAACTTCTCACTTACTGCATGCATTTTCTGATGATATCTCCTACATCACAAGTTTTCCCTTTTGAGGTGGTTAATTAGGCATGACATCAGAAGTAGTTCAAAACTCAAGATTTCCAACAAGCACCTGGAAATTCTGACCTGCTCCTCTAGAGACATCCATGGAAAAAGTTTCTTAAATGGAAAACTGTGCCAGCCACTGCCACAGGGCACTTTTTAACACAGGATGTTCCCAAGAGATAATGATTTTTCCCCAACACTCAGTATTTCTAAATAAACAATGTCACCATGGATGCCAATCACAAATGTGCATCATAAAGATGTAATTACACAATGACAGTTGTGTGAACACACACACTGAGCCAAATCCCCTCTCACTATTCATTCCAAGGCCCTGGGCTGTGACTGCTCATGGCACACCAGCACCCCAGGATCCAAGCATCATCAGCACTATTTAGAAGACCCTACCTCTTCCCCAGAGTTCATCACCTACACAGGCAAACAGAAAACAGCAGAAGAGTCAGAACAAAGTTTGTTTTACAAATTAGTTATTTAGATCAGAAATTAAATCTTTTCCAAGATTATAAAGGATTTAGGTGGCAAAGGTAATTACAGGCCGTGTAGGACACCAAAGTCAAAGAACATGACCATTAATGAATGTGGTGAAGAGCGGTTTTAAGCACCTGGTTATTTACAGTCACACAGCAAGGTACTACACAGAAGGCACAACTTTTCCATGTAGTTTGGAGAAGGAAGAAAAGCCACTTCACAGCCAGGTAAGGCCCTGTACCAGGCCTGGCACTTTCATTAATTTCCAGACTAACTACAGAGTGCATCATGCCAAGCGGTATGGAAATAACACAATCCAAACATCACAGTCATTCCCACAGTCTAGACAGTCTCCTCTTGCAGGACATGCATGCAAGTCTGATCACCAGTTCCAGACTTGGAACACTGTGTCATGAGATCTTCGTTATGAAAGACCCCGTAGAATATCAAAAGATGCCTTATCACAATGCAATGGACATGGAGCCAAAACAAACAGAAAGTATGCAAAAGCAAATTCCTGACAAAGCAAAAACTGAATTAGGGTTTATGAGAACTGGAGTTGGGAGGGAAAGGACAGGAAGAATGACAGTTGCCCAGATTATATGAATCAAAGCTAAATAGGTTTAGTACAGGAAGACATTACTTCCTTACTACATTTTAATATTTCTTTTAAATCTTGGAGAGAAGTTGCCGCGAGATGCGATTGTGCTCTGCCAAGAGATAAACAACAAAAAGCTCATGGGACCTAATGGCACAAAGAATATTGTCCAAAATATGAAGTCCAAATCTTTTTCAGATGAGCTGTAAATACTTTTCCTGTCTACCTGCAAAGTATTCAGTGGTCAGAAATGTGCCAAGAGTCTCTCCCAGTTTCTGCTGTCTCTCTTTTATTCGCCCTCAACAGATTATTTTCTATATAGCTATGTTGTGTCACTGCCCAGAGGGAGCTGACAAGCCAGCAGAACCTTACCCTGCTCTCTTGGTGCTGTGGAGAAGTTATGAATCAGGGCTCCATGGGCTGGATGGTGGACAAAGACTTGTTGCAGTAAGGAGTTTGTACTCTCACATGCAGTTTAAAGCACTGTTTGAGCTGACTCGTTCCAAGGGTCAGCACTGACTTCACAGAACAAGCTCCAAGACTTTAAATAAATGGGAAATTAATAGAAGCAGCAAAACTGAGCAAGCCTTGGTATATAAATTTTGTCCTTCCCTATACAGGAACTTTCTCTCCTTCCTGGTAACCTTTTCTGCCCCATGCAGGGAAAAAAATCAAAACCTTTAATTAAAAAAAAATAAAAGAAGTCTTAAGAAGATAAATTAATGGATTTTTCTGTGTTCCCCAAATTAAAAATGGAAACACATCTTTTACAGAAGCATTTGCTGGTATTATAAATTCTACAGTAACAGTTTAGCTACTGGCCACCAAAAAATAAACCAAACCAACCAAGGCCAACAAAAATCTAGCAACTTCTTTTACTGCTTGTAACACAATAATTTCCTCAGGCCCTTCAAGAGCAAAGTTGCAACACCAAGTATACCACAGCAGTTTCACTACTATTAATCTGTATAAATTTACCTTCCCAGTTTGCATAAAATGAAAACAGTTGGCCCAGCGCAGACATTCATCTTTCCTCTTCCTCATCCTTAGATGTTGTGACTAATTCAGTCCTACCTGAGATCCCTTTTTTGCATGAGCTAAAACCAGACCAGAAATGTTCTGCCTTTTCAGTGTGCAGATTGGTGGCCCTATTCAGGTCACCCTTGCAAAAATATTAATCCAGCGAGTGTGTGGCTTACTCGAGCCAACTCCTGCCATTGCCTGGAGGAGCTCAGGATTGCAGAGCTTAACCTTTGATATGAAAATGTCTGCAATTCACTGTTATTAGTGCATGGGCGCATCATCCCCATTAGGCAGCGAGGTATTGCCTAGAGCAGGTTCCATCTGCTTCCAGTCATAAAGCAGGATTTGCTTCACGCTGGAGCCAAGTGCCACTCCGATATTGCATCCACCCATGGATGCTATGAGACTGCCTGTGCCCTTTCAGTACTTGCACATCCCCTGCCTTTGTTATCTATAAATGGCAATTTCTACTGGAGGGCAGTTTAGCCAATATGACATGCTTTCTACAGATTGCCTCTGTTTTACTTTCAGACCTTATATAAATGCATTTTGATGTATTTTTTTTTTCATGTTCAGTGATTTTTACATAACTCAGTTTGACTTTGTTTTTTACGTTGACTAAATACTTGCCGAAGAGAGAGACACCACTTCGGTGAGTCCCAGCTGAGGAGAAGAATCTTATTTCTGCTCCTCTGGATACAGTGCTGGTCTTTCCGTGCCGGTGATTACGGCAAAGGCCAGCGAAGCTGCGGGTGGCGCATCGCTGCCTTTGGAATGGCGAGTTCCGAGCGCATCCCGGGAATTCCAGGGGCGCCTTTCCCGCGCCTGCAGCGCCCTCTCCTGGCGCACGGGCGGAGCGGGGAGCGCCCGGCCCGGCCCGGCCCGGCCGCGCCGCCGGGAAACCCGCGGGGATCGCTCGCCACCGCGGAGCCTGGTGGACAAACCGCGCTCTGGAACTCATTCACCGCCCCACGGCGACCCCTGCTTTGAAGGGCGGCCGGCTCTGAGCACAGGCAATCAGGCTCTCGTCGGAAAATGACTGCTGAAAGTGTCAGCAACTTAAATCGTAGGGAATACCTAAATTCATAAAAGCTTTAAAATACAGAACTTCAAAATATCCACGTATTTGCTTGAAGCAAACAACAAAAGGTACCCAGGACATAAGGTTTTATTTTAAAACCACTGAAGATACAACTGCAAAGTTGTGAATGAGGACATTTGGCCTAATGAAGTATGAAAAACTAATGAGGTCCAGGAGCATTAAACCAGGCTCGTAAAGAATTTCGATAATCATTATCGATGCTAAAGCTGCTACTAAAGTCACTGAGTTTCCATGAGGGCTGTATGATGAAGTTTCTCCGAAAAAGGAGCCAGACAGCAGGGCTATCTGTGCATAAATACACAACTTCACAGAAGGCGCAGCACAGGGGTCAGACTGCTTCTTCCTGGCTTAGGATATTTCATATTCAATGAGACATTTCAAAACAGCTACTTTGCCTCTCTCTCTGCTACTTTCTAATTAAAGCACAGATAGATGCTTTCATAGAATGCAAGGACCCAGAAGGTGGGAAAGAACATTTAGCCTTTCCTATCTCATCTTTAACACTTCATTTATTACTAAATGTCCTCTATTTTTAAAAGACCCGGTGCTTCTGCAGCAGCAGCCTTCCCCACGGCCGGAGGGGATGGCAGGGATTCATCACGCCGGTGACAGCGAGCGCCTCTGCGCTCGTGGCAGGACATTGTGCTGCCATCTGTAACACCCTGGCTCCAGAGCAACCTCAGCATTCCCCCTCCTCCCTAAAAACCTGGTACGTAGTGCAGATGTTGGGAGCTGGGGCTCTGAGCACGCTGACCCTGCTAGCTGATTAATGGGGCAGCATTAACGCCAGCTGCGGGGCTGACCACAGCGCCCTGGAAGAGCTGAGCACCAGGAGAGGTAAATGCAGCTCCCAGGAGAGGCACAATTTCCAACAATCATGGGCTGCCTCTCTAATTGTGCATTTTCAGCTTCCTACAA
Source organism: Nicator chloris (assembly GCA_013400495.1). Lineage (NCBI taxonomy): Eukaryota > Metazoa > Chordata > Aves > Passeriformes > Pycnonotidae > Nicator > Nicator chloris. The sequence goes on from WAAE01016180.1 coordinate 36,062, forward strand.
GGAATAAAAAAAAAATAATAATAAAGAAGATTTTGCTTTCTATCTTCATTTCGCTCAGCTCAACAGAGCACCATCAAACTGGGGTATGATCTCTTTCTTCTCACCAAAAACTAGCACCCACGCTAAAAGCCTGAACTTGAGCAAAGAGCAAAAGACTGAAACTACATACAAACCTCCTGGGAATTTGGGAAAGCTGAGAACACAGTCAAACTTCCAACTGACTTCAATGCAATTTCAGTCAAGACCTTTTCTGCACTTCAACACATCCATCTCCACGTGAACACTCCAGTTTGGCAGTGCTTGATGAGAAGAGGCAGATCTTTTTAAAGCTGATTACAACTTCTGATTCAATCTGGAAACAAGAGTGGTTTGCACTTCCTGTGGTTTTTGAAGAGGTTGTTATATACATCTAAACCCATTACATTTAAGAAAGTTCTAACAAGCAGAAGTGACTCAGTTCCTTACAATAATGGGACATGTTACTGATGCTGCGAGTATTTTATGACTTTTCTTTTTTATTTCTTCCACTCTTTATTTAAAAACTTGCAGCCTCTACTGTTTTACTGCAAAAACTGTTTGTAAAGCAAGAATTGTGCTGATCGCATCGAAATTCATTAATATAACTTGTTTTTCCATTATTAGCACCATCTGAGCCTGTTGAAAGCCTTAACCAGGGCTTTAATTTTTCCACAGAGAGCTTTAAATTAATTAGTGGTTTACATGCTAACAAAGAATCTGATACATTCATAAATCAATCTAATGCAGAAGGATTACTGGAGGGTGGAAACCTATTCAGTGGGGACCTCACATTCACTTAACATGGTGTGTTTCCAACAAAAGGGTGCAGGTGTGGAATAGACGGGTACCAGGAAGAGCCCATGATAATCACTTTGCATCACTTAAAGACGCAGCAGGACACATGGTAAACCAGAGCCTAGGGCTCACCCTAAGTGAAACCCATGTAGATATAAAAGGCAGTATCATCCCACTTTAACCTTCACAGCTAAATTGCCAAAGTGGTACGATTTCTTTTATGTAGGTTACAGGCCACTGAACTAACTAATGGAAATACAGTCAAACTAAAGGACTTGGATGGAAAGAACAAACCAACAAAACTGTATAGCACAGATACACATAAAGCTATCAACTAAAAAATGAAACTTTTTTCTGGGTAATTATTAAACTTATCCAAGTTATCAAAACATAATGTAATTGTACTTTTGGTTCATTTTAGGCTTTTAAACTAGTTTCTGCTAAAACAACACTTACTCTGCCACAAGAACTCTACTGTCAAAGTGCGGCAATATTTTTCTCATATTTTTCCTAACCTGGCACTGTTCACTGTTAAGAAAATCTCATAAAAATGAACACTTTTCCTGGTCATGTTTTGTGTCCAAAGGTGCAAATTCATGCACTTCAAAGATATAAAAAATACTTCGATGACTAACATGGTTTTCAGTCTTCAATATGTTTTGAAATAAACTTGTGATTTGCTTTGAAAGCTGCTTATTTTAATAATGGGATCTCTGTCACTACAGACACCTGCACAGTCCCCACCACATGCAGTGAGAAGGGTACACAGATGAACTGATCATCTCTATTTCCTTTACAAAGAGTCATCCGTGATGAGTCAGAAGAGACATGACTAAGAAAATTGTGAACATGCACACTATGAAATTAAAGACCATGAGTGACAGGAAGAGCCAAACAGCAATCCTGGCTCAGTGCTGCTGGAACTTTCAAGGGATGGACTGGCAGTAATTTCACATTTTGATAGTAAACAATCAATAATTACTGATGGTGGTTCATAAAATAAAGAAACTTGAGCATTTCTCAGGTATTCAGCCTGAATTACTCAGTTAACAATTAAAGTAAGTCATAAATCCACATAATCCAATGTAGGAGGTACCAGATTTTCCATACGAACATATGGATTACAAGATTACTTGTATGGTTTTGGTGATAAATCTTTATCTTGAAATGAAGTGTCTTCATTTCATCTTCTGCAGTACGTTCCAGTAATAAATCAGTCAGGAAAACTGTAACCCTGGGACATCTCAAAAGCCCAGTTCTTTTGCAGAGCACTGTGGGTCCCACACACTGGTACCACAGAGCACACACACAGACTGATCTTCAGCCTCAATAAAACCTCTCCTTGTGTACATCCATTCCACCATCACTCACCAGATGCTTACAGATGCACAGACCCATTTCTTCAGCACAGACAGCACAGTCTAAGTACTTCTACAGCACATGCTTTGTGTTTATGAGTCACTGGTTTTATGTATGTGTCCACCTTACAGCGGTTCCTGGGTGAACCCGAGTGGGAAGGACAGGGAAAAGGCACTGCGCCACGTCCTTCCAGCACACGCAGGGACAGGGCACACTCTCCCTGCCCTCTGACTCTGCTCACCTTACAGTGAGCGTGTTTTACATGAAGTGGTCACCTCTTACCTATCTGTGACAGCAAAACCCAAACAATTATTCTTTTAAAGAAGTAGAAAACGCTAACGGGTATTACATGAGGTGCCATCCTGCCAAAGGCTTGTGTGATGCCCTGCACAGTTCCCAGGACACAGGGCAGCTCCCTGTGCTCCCTGCCTTGCTTCACACTGCAAAAAATGCTCTCCATGACACCAAGCGAGGCACTGGAGGTGCCACTAAAGATGCCATGTGCTGTCACCTGCGCCCTTCCCAAATGAAGGAGCTGGTTCCGTGAAAACCTTCATGCCAATCTAACCAGCACAACAAACAAAAAGACAATGGCAGCGAGTAAAGGCGATTAGCTAATTAATGATGAAATAAAGCTGTGGCCTGTCACTGCCAGGGAGGCTGCGGGGGTGCCATTGCTTTGATCCCGAGTCTCAGCCGGTGACAGCACAGCCAGGCCCTCGGGCGCCCTGTGGCTGGCTGCTGGCCCTGCCCAGCCTGCTGGCCCCGGGGATGTCCTTCACACCAAAAAGAGCAGCACATGGGCTGGGCACCCTGCGGGCAGGCTGCTGGCAGCCAGCGCTGCTCACTGCTCGGGAGGGAGCTAGTCCGCTTGCCAAAGGCTTGCTTGCTCAGAATCCCTCGCCGAAATTTCGCTCTGAGTGTTTGTAAAGTATTTGCTCCAAACCCAGGATGTGCAGCCGGCTCCTCGCCGCACACCCTGGGAACGAAGCTACTCGACTTTCTTCATCCCTGCCCTCCCCTGGGTTCAAATATTCCAGCCCCTGGACCCTTGCTGCTCGCACACTGCTCACAGCCCCGCAAGTTCATTAATGTTAATTAATGACTGCTGTGTTTCATATTAAAATCACCAGCTCTGAGCTCTGAGACACAAAGAACTTTCCATACATCAACTGCTTCAAAGCAATCTTCTCTACAGGCGCACTGGCTCTCGGCTCTAGTTGCAGGATAATTGTGCATATTAACCCTCAGGGAAGAGGGAAAAAACTACCCAGTATTTACCTTGGGGGAAGACTGCACCCCTGGAGAGCTACCTGTCAGCTCCTAATGGGTTACAACACTTGGCCTCTCAACAAATTATACAAAATTACTCCCTGGTTAGCAGAGAGAAGTGATCCACAAACCCATAGTGAAAGGCGTAAGAAGTGTCTGACAGGCAAGAGGAGATCACAACGTGGGTGCACATACCAAAAGCCTTACCAGCTCTAGAAGGTTAATCAGCATTGCTCATTTCATGTAGTCTTGGATTGTCCCACTGAGCATATTTTACACTCAATATATTATAATACTGCTATGCCTCCAAGAGAATGCTAGTTTTAAAAAAAAACAAAGGAAACATTTCAAATAGAGTAAACAGCTCTTCCCAGATTTTGACATTTATTTACACTGAAAACTAAAATGCAATTGCAAATCCAATGGCTGATCTTTGCCATTCTTCCTCAGGCAAAATTCCTCCTGGAAGAAGCAGGAGTTTTATCTCAGTCACAGACTCTTGGATTGCAACTTTACCTGATAAAGGTTTGTTGCTCAGTTCCTCCAGGACTTTTGTGCCCATTCACACACATTACACACGGGCCAGGCTCCCCAGCTCCTTAAACCCCATCTCAGAGTCTCCTTGTGGCCAATGCAGCCACGCTGCAGACCTCAAGGGCAGCAATGTCGGGGTGAAGTAGGGATGGGAGAGGGCAGTGGCTCCCACAGCTGAGCTGGGCACATCTGGGGCTCTGGTAAGAGCAATAAACTCAGAGCTGGTTCTCCCATCGGTCACTTAGGTGCCTCCAAATCTCACCTCGCTGTATTAATCACTAAGGGTTTATAAATGGCACTCACTGGAGGAAGGTGGCATCACACAGTTCACAGAGCATCTCCTCCCCAGAGACTCTCTACAGCTGCTCCCCACTAAGTTAAACAAATTTGGGACCAAAGTCTTTCACAGCCAACTGTGCAACTCACTCAGATCAGTGGCACATCCACATATGTTCAAAGGGACAGTTTGGGTTTTAAGGTTTTTCAACAGGTCTGCTTTATCCCATGGAACCTTAAGACATTTTATCTGAAGATAGAGACAAACAAACTCCTTAACAGATGGGAACAGTTCCTCAGATATTAAGTAATTAAGCACACTCAGCACATGTTGGCTCCTACAGAAAATTGTTTAGAAGAGATAAGGCACTCTATAAATTGAGGTTTGCGGTCAACCAAAAATCTGCCATTTCATCTTTTGCTCACAAGGCTAATCTCATGAATTGGTACATGAAAAATGAAGATACAAGGAGCATTACATGATTTACAAAATTATCAGATTGAGGGGCTTTTTTAAGCCTCCATGCTTGTGTTCTTTCATTTTTCTCTGATTGGCTAAGATTTAACAGGCAAGTAAATCTACTGATCTGAAATTGCCTTTCTGTGCTTGCCTTGCTTCTAATTCCAGTGAGGACTATCAGCAGAAAAACGAAGCAGCTTTTCTCTACCATGGCTCTTCCAAGCAGGCCAAACCTTGCGTTTCCTCACATTTATGAACACATCACTGCCAACCCTTTGTGGTGTCCAAGACAGCCTGGATGCTCTGGTGACCACCTTCAGCCAGACCAAACGTGCCCGAGGCAGTAAGGCAAGAATTGCAAAGCCGCGAGCAGGCACAGCTTACCATGGCTCCTTCGCTCTTACTCTGGGCAACTTCCCGCTGCAGCCGAGCCACACACAGCTTCTCCCTGAGGAAAGAAAAGCCCATGAATAGCAGCTCATTCCCCACTGGCTTCCCCATGGGGGTGGCATTCCTGCACATCGCTGGGGTAACCCCCGGCAGGCCCCGCTCTCCTCCCCGTGCTCCCCGGAACATTTGCTGGCTGCGTTATTGTTTCGTTTCGTGGCAGTTTGACAGAGCTGTCAATAAATCAGCTGAATCCAAACATCATTTGCTTCATTCGAACAACAAAGTAGCTCATCATGCTGGTGATATGGAAACAGACTGTGCAAATCAGATTGTGTTATTTATTTTCCTATAGCCCTGCACATCAGCTTTATTCTGCACCGTATTAACACCTGCCAGAAGGCTGTTGCATCATCAATAAGTATATGCATAAAATTGAAATTAAAACCATCTATTCTATATATAAACACACTGTGATGCATTTTGCAACTACTGAATTATTAGACTTTTTTTTTTAATTAGCCTTTTTTCATATAAGATCCTTACACAAATGTTTGGCTCAACTCAACTAATAATCAATTTGTTTAATTAAGAATTTGGCAACCACAACACAAGTTTTCAAGTACACGGAAAAGTTGAAAGAAAGGAATGAAAAGTAGTGATTAGCATAGATAGAAAAGGAAAGATAATTTCCCATTGTATGGCCTGGGGAAACTCCATCCCCCAAAAGCCTGCAAAGGTGCCAAGCCAGGATAGAAGCAGGACCCAGGCTCTGAAAATGCTCCTATCATTGACTGAGTCACTCTCATCCAGCATGGAAAACTAAATGCTCTATGGTATTTTATTCCCAAACTTGCAGGAAAAAAAGTAGCCTTTAAACCATTTCTCAGGAACCATTCCTGATGAGGAAAATCTGCACATGCCTGCCTAATTCCTGTGTAATGACCATGCTCCTGTCACTCAGCCACAGCTCAGTGTACGCCTGGGTCACTGCACCAGTCCCCTCTCTCCATTTCAGCAGAAGATGTGGTGTTTAAGCTGAGTCTCTGTACTGGTCACCTGTCCCCTCGTGCTCGCTGCACCCCTCAGCATTCCCCACGCAGCCAGCAATGGTGGTATCACATTAGCACCAGGCATTGCCAAAATCCTGATCTGTACACAGGGATGATGCTGAATCCACTGAATATCAGCAAAAGTTGAAGACGATACAGCCACAGCCCTGTAGAAATTGTGTTTGTGTTTTCCAGCATGGTATGAAGACTTTCTTCGGCACGTGTGAAAAATAATGGAAAATTGAGAAGTGGCATTAGTCCAGCATCGAGAGCCTTAACACAGGTGTCCTAAATGCATCTTCTAAAAGACACGTACCACTCCCCCCCTCCCTTGCTCAGATACTATCACAGACAAATTATAAAACTGGTTAATCCTATTTTAAGGATGTAGTTCATCTGCTGGAAATAGCCCCTCGCATTTTTGCACTGCTTCAGTGCCCTAATATGTTCTAGTGGAAAAAGCAAGTATTCCCTTTGAGGAGGTTTTGACCTTTTAATTGCAAAACAAACGCCTAAAGATATTTTATGAGAAAATATGCAGGGTGGGGGGGCAAATAAACAAACAATCCCCCCCACCACAAACCACTCCTCCATACCCTTCCTGCTAGTGGTCTAGAGAGATTTATTTAGCTATGCCTCCTACATCAAGAACACTCCTACTTCCCTCTCTCCATGTTAACTCCAACATGGAATCAGCTACACATTTCTGGATTTTTATTAGAATAAATTTCACTCAAGGTCCATTCACAAAGAAGGCTCCTCCAGTGATGCCAGGTCTTCCATGTCTGGGTGAGGATCCCAACTGATGTTCCCAAACGGTTTTCTTAGCAATTTTCCCAATGAAGGACAGCAAAGACTGGCATTTTCAAACTTTGTTTATAGCACTGCTGCTGTTAGGAACAGAACCACTTTTCAATAGCAGAAAATGAAAAAGGAACCTGACTGTCATGTAGGAGAGGGGAAAAAAAAGTGCCACAGTGGGTACAGAAGAGCCATCTGTTCCAACAGTGTCTACAAATAGTCACCTTTGAGGCAAGCAAACTTTGTGCTCCTGCTTCCTCCCTCCCAGCTGCATTCCCCAGGCGAAGGAGCTGTGGACTCACAGCCAGACCATGCAGATGGTTACCTTCCTCTGGGCAGGACGTGCTGCAGGAGCTCAGCGTGCCTCTGGACCACAGGCATCCCTGAGACTGTTCCAGGGGGCTTTGTCAGTGATGCACTTGGCCCACTGCCCGCGGTGAGCCATTTCCCACCACCTCTACACAAACACATGCCAGTGTAAAGAGCAAGGAACGTGGTCAGACTCCCTTTGCAAGCCAACAGCATTTAAAACTGATCTGCAGTGTTGGAAGTTTCCATATGAGATAGATGACAGGAAAAAACAAGGACCTTCATGTCTAAGGATGACCAAATAAACCCTCTGGTTACTATCCACCATCTCAGTCAGTTCTTATTAAGGCAGCACCTTCAGTGACTACTCTCAGCCCTCGTTTTTAACATGGTGCTACAACTGAATAAACATTTTACTATGATTGAGCTGCAAAAGTAATAAGCTTTTAGCTGCTTTAGCCTTTCAGATGTTTCAAATGCAAAGAACATTTGACATGCAGCTTCAAAGTCAATCTCGTTTTTTAATCTTTGCTTTTAAATAGGAAAAAACAGTAGCATCACTTTGTTGCTATATGGTTTTATTTATTTTTAATCAAGCATGTTTCATCCCTATAGCATGATTAATTAACAAAGTTAATTAGCAACTACAGCCAACCTGCAAGGAAACAAAATCTTCTCTGGGGATTTAAAATATTAAAACATGTTCATTGAGAAGGTCTTATGTTCTCTTTTGAAAAACCTCCAAATGATAAAAGGTTTACAAAAATGCTCTTTGAAAGCACAGTTTATGCTCTTAGGTTTGAATATTCGTATTGTAAGTGGCAAAATTCCCAGCCAAGGACTTTGCAAAGAAATAATTAAAGAAGCCAAACAAGGATTCAATTATATCCTTTCCAGATGGAACCAAGCACACAAGTAGTCAATGTGTGGATGGAAGAAAGATACATTTCAAATCTCAGTATCACTGGTAGATATTGCAGTAGCTTGTTCTAAAAAACAACAGTTTGAGGAAAGCCCATTTAGTCCAAGAAAAACACAAATGTGCTACATAATTCTGCATAAAATTTCTCCTTCACTCTCCTTTCCCATCAGGTTCGACTCATTCAACTGCCAGATAAAAGAAACCCTGTGTCCGATGACGGTAACAGCTCAGGGCTCCACCAAAGAACTGCGCTGCTCCAGCTTCTCCCCAGGCAGGAGGACACAGGCAGGGAAGTCAATTCAGTCACAAGCCCCTACCTATCCCCCCATTCTGAACAAATGCTGCTGCTCTTCCTGATGTGGTAATGCATCTCCTCCGATCAACCACACGGGGTACATGAAAGGCTCCATTTTCTCAGTTGTGTCACAACAGGACACGAAATGAAGAGACGCAGACTCTGTGAAGTTCTGAAAGCTAATCTCTACTTTATTTCAAATCTGACTCCTTTATATAGTATTTCCAACAAGTCCAGCGATCGGTAGGCAAAGTTAACACCTCTTCAATCACATTGGTCAAGACAGATGTCCATCAAGGATCTCCTCCTCTACGAAGGAATGAAAAACATAGATAAAACTAACACACACAAGTCTCTTATTTACAGCAAAGTCCATGGGAAAGGAATTTCAAGAAATGAAAACATCAGAAGGCTAAAATATCAGGGCGACACAGTAGCTCTTTTTGTATTGCTGCATTCCATTGATACAACAAACCTAAAAACTCTAGCAGTGTACTTCAGCTTCCCAAAGTTTGATCTGCATTTTTATTTAGAAACGTGAGATTAAGGAACTGTCAGATATAGGGCTTTACATCTCCATCTAACAAAGAAAGATATTACTTAAATTAGCTTCTGAATAAAGTTAAATTGTGCTGAAATATATCCATTTGCCAAGACTTAAGCTGTACAGAATCAGGACATCTTTTCAGTGGTAAATAGTAATTTTACCATTTTAATGATGAAAAGTAATTTTATCTTTAATGAAGAACACAGTCAAGACTCAAAAAGAATGGGAAATATCTCAGAAACTTCATTTGAAACTGAAGTTAATGCTTCAGCAAACCTTAAGCTCCATGATCCCTGGGAGGAGGAGGGCTCCATCCACCCTGACACTATCCTTTCCTGTCCTCATCAGCCCCACAAGCTGCCAGCATGCATTGACAGCTCTTACATTTCAACAAGTGTCAACATTGACAAAGATTTCAAACTTTTACTATTTTCAAAGTAAATTATTACTTCTCCACACAACAAAATTCAATAGGTATGAAGCTCCCAAGTTACTAATTCATTTCTCTAGCCGTCTTTTTTTATTCATGAACAGGAACATGTTTTCTTCATGTTTCATCCTGTCTTGGAATTTTTCACTCTGAAGCAATTTCATTTAGAAGCAATCAGTCCTGCACCACAAAGTGAAGCCCGCCTTTCCTTGTCATCTTATAACTTTCACTATTTGAAAAGCCATAAAATCACCACTGATAAAGTCAAGCTTGGAAAATACAGTGAACACATGTTTTGTTGTTGGTGACTGTGGCCAAGCACAGTGGCCAAGCTAGATTCCAGCACATCCTTCCATGCCTTCTGGAGGCTATTTTGGAGCAGAGAAATCCCAATCAAATTTCCACTCTACACTACTGCTGTGAGATTCAGAAGGTAAATAAATACTTTGTTCTCATGGAGAAAAAGCAAATAGAAGACTGACAGAGACTCTGAACCCAAATTTGCAAGGCCTCCCAAACCTCCTTGTACCTTGGAACCACTCCTTGTCTACCACCTACCAAAGTTACTTCTCCTTCATTTTTTCCCCCCCTATATCATTACTTGTAGCCACAGCATTGTTTTTCCAATGAACCAGAAAAAACCACAACTACACCCCATCAAACATGGATTAAACAGCACGGTGCTAGCAACTGACCCAGGGGCAAGGTGCTAGTTAGTGCAGAGAGACAGTTTGTGCCTGGCTTCCCTCAGCTCTTGGTTTTCCAGGGAGGTTTCCCATCTGAGCGCTGACCAGGCTTGACCCCATCGAGGGGATGAGATGTGACGGGGAAGAGCCGAGGGTGGAATGGCTGCAGTGAACTCACGCGCCTCCTTCAGCTCCGATTGCGGGCGCGGCGCTCAGCGAGGCCCCTTCCCGCCCGTCACACACAGAGACAGCGCTCCCTGCTCCATAAATGTCACAGCACTGAGGAACTGGGCTTTCAGAGCCTCACCCTGAATCCAGACCTGGCAATAAAGGAGTCATCCCAGACAAAAAAATATTCATTGCAGATTTAAAGCTGAGCAAAGTACGGGCTTTATTTAAGTACCTTTACAATAATTGCAAGGACTGGAGATACAATAACAGAAGTACTAATGCTGTCAGGCAGAAGCAGGAAAGATAGGATGAGCCACCAGCAAGGAGCAGCTCCTATTCACTGTTAACTTATTGGTAATAAAAGATAAGCCTACAGAAAATATAATTTACATTAAACTTCTCTTCTATAACGCATGATTCTGCCAAATCCAGCCAAGCGAAACAGGTAGTAACTTACTCAAACTGTGTTTTCTTTGGGTAACACTAACAGCAAGGAAAAAGAAAATTATAAGTATAATCTAAAATAAGGATCGGCAATCCTCATGGGCTCCTCACCAATTTCCAGTGGATTTTCATGTACATTAATCTGAAGAAGTTCAAAGACAACCACCTAGTTACTTTCCAGAAGCATCCAAACAAGACACCAAATACAAAAGAAATGCCATGGAAGAAATCACAGGAGAACAGGTCAGAAAGGAGGAGGCAAAGAGAGGAACATCATGAGGGCAGAGCCTCCGTTATAAAAGCAAAAAACATTGGCTTTGGCTAAAAGGTGGGACAGTTATGGCAAAGAAATTAGAAAGGAAAAGTTATCAGGAGTCCATGGCAGATTATCCCCGAATTGTTTCCATGACCAATTACTCTCCCAGCATGGGCACAGCAGCCAGGGTCAGCTGGGCACCTGAGCAGGGCAATTGTCCTCCTCTGAGCACGAGCACGGGAATGGGCAGTGATGCATTTTCAGCACAAGCATCCTCCCTCATACTGGCAATCTTTAGTATTTCATTGATATTTATTGTTTTCAGCACTGAAATTATGAGTGCAAGGCTGCATACTTTAATGATTCATTGGTATTTCAGACAACATTTTAAATGTATCTGTTTATATATAAATATATCTATTTATCTATTTGTTAATGCTGGAGTGTCTTCTTCCATTACTAGCACTGACTCCACAATGCTGCCCACCTTTCAAATTTTGCACCTTTTTAGGCAAACAAACACAGTTAAGGAGGTTGAGACCCAAAGTGTAAAATGGTGGGTTTTTTTTCTCTTGAACGCTGAGATGGTTTTTTAACATTGCTGATGCAGAAAAACCAGCAAGTGAAGAGCAAAAGCTTTATAAATACAGACTCTTAAGTAACTTTCATTAGTAACTGTGAAATAATTAGAATGACAAGAAATGGAGCCACCAAGCAAGACATGGAGGTGGTATCAGCCATCACAATCAATTCAGTTTCTTGCCTAAGAAAGAAATAGGAAGAAAAAGTGATTTCTCCCCCATTATGCACATACTCAGTTGGAGGATAAAAGATTAATGTCTGTGTGATACAATGCCAAATCATTGAGATAATTATGAATTATACCAAGCAATCATTTTACAAATCTCCTGGAACATCTCACTTTATGACCATTATTCATGAGATTATGCATTCAACTGCAATTTCTTTTCAGATATATTCCTCTGAAGCCTTTCTTTTGGTCTGAGATTCCAGACCAAAGAAGAGGAAAATTAGTTTTTCTAGAAAGACAGAAATTGAGAGAAAACCCCACGTTTTTCTAACCATCTCTAAAGGCTGCAGAGAGTAGTGAGAGATATTTACAGACTTCTTTTAATAAACAGCCTAAACACAGAGCAGTAAATTGCAGCAGGCAAGGGAGTTACACCTGGCTATCAACTTGAATGCAACCTCCTCCAGTATGAAACACCAAAACCTAAATGCCAAGAAACACCAAGTAAACAGCACCAGAATACTGAACTCTGAAATACATGTAAAGTACAGGTTTTCACATTATAAATTAAGTAGTCCATGCATTATGTAAACCTTGCATTTATCAGAAAGCAAAGTCAAGGTTTTAGCAGGGCTGAATCCTGTATGGACTTGCTCCCTGTTTAAACCTTTTGATAGAATATATCCCAGTGAAACCACTACAACTCACTGCTAAAAATAAATGAGCCCTGGATCCATCACACAACATTTGTTATTATTAAAAGTGGTACACTGACTATAAACCCCATTGTTTTTGTTCTGAAATCCACACCTTAAAGTATAGAGCAAAAGCAATTTAACAAATTCACACTGCTGTAGTTTGGGATTTCTTGACATAAGTGACTGATTTATCAATTTTAATGTTACATTAACAGTAATATTTATATCTAACGCTGTATTATTTCCGCCAATAAGTTGCAATCCAAGAAGCATACAGTGGGAATTTGAACAATTAGGCAAGCTGCCAAGTTCTCAAAGAATTATCACTGAAGACCTCAGTGTTCAAAAAGGAAAAAAGAAAGGACTATTAAAAGGAAATATGGAATATTAATTCAGGAAAAGAAAACTTTACATCACAATATAGGCAGCTGTTGCAGAGATCCCCATTCTCTACTAAGAGAATTACTGCTTGCTCTTTTTGTCAGGTGCTACTTTTAAAAAATATTTTACACTAATGAAAGCATGTTTAATCAAAGCCCTTAAATGTTACCAAATTTCCTCCTGAGAATCCTTTCACCACACAAGGCCTACAGTTTGCACTTTTCTAATTAAAACATATTGTAGTGTTTATCTGCTTTTTGATGGCATCCTCAGAGCCACCACATTATTCTTATGACCTTCTCCAGGACAGGTCAGTGTGAAAAGCAAATTGTCCCTCTGGTACATGACTAATTCACCTGATCCTCCCTCAGCAGTATATGGTCCAAGAGCTCCAGTTCTTCAAGCGGGATGTTCAAAACTTCCCAGTTTAGCTTGATAGTGCAGTTGAGTTCAGAGTGGGTTAAGAAAGAGGTCATTGCTATATGAAAGTCTGGCCCATGGAGAGAGACAACAGTGTAAGTCACCACCTTTTAATCCCTCTTATTCCCAACACACACAAACTGCCACTCTTCATTTCACACACCCACAAGATGTTTTTTTTTGGTCCTAATCCCCGAAAACACCTGCTGTCTTTGCTGGAAGTACCAAAGCTGGTGGCATTGGGCTGCTCAGCAGAGCTGACAGGGGCCTGGAGACACATCAGCCACCAGCACAAGGAAGGTGCTGCTGAAGCAGATGTTGCTTCTAAGTGAGCCAGATTTTTATTTCTGTGACTTGGTGACACTGAAAGCAACAGCAGAGATGTGAATGGAGAAGCTCTGCCTATAGAGCTATCAAAAGAATTTTTTTTTTTTAATGCACATTCAAGAAAGAAGAGACAGAGCAAGGACCAGATAGGAACAACTCTGTAAAGGCACCTCTCCCATCTTGCCTGCCCTGAACACATCATTCCGCACTTCTGCTCTACCCTGGATTTCATGCCAGCCTACAGCTGCAGGTCATGCAGAGAATTCCTGTTACACCAAGCAAAGCTGTTCCTCCCCAGTGCCACTGCTCTCAGCTGTGTCTCCCAGCTTGTGAGTGTGTAAATTCTCATCTCTCTGTTTGCTGTTCAGTTTTAATCTGGGTCAAGCCATTCTCTAGACTAGATAGAGTCTCAGTTCTTGTGTGTCTGGTTGGGGTGTTACAGATAGTTTGCAGTATCAGATCCTTACAGCATACAGATTTATACCATTTTTATTGTATTGTTTACTTGTGTTAGTTTTGGGGTTTTTTTTCTTAAGTAAATATCTGGAATCCAGAAGATATCTATCTCCTGCTATATGATGAATTCTTTGGTTTGTGACCCAAACCCCTTCAGCCATTTCTAGCAGCACTGAATTATTTTCTTCGCTGAGCCTGGATGCAAGATGACCTTGGAAAATGAAAAACAAAGGAAGAAACAAGCAAACAAGGTTTTCTTCTTGCAAAGGACTTGGAAGTTGAGCTAACAAATTCCCCCAATCACTTTTCCTCATATATATTTTTTCTCTGGAGATTTGTCACATGGAGATGATGTGCTGTAGAAATTCTTTTGAAAGGACATGCATTTCCCTAAGGGATTTTTAATGAGAATTTATTGCTCATGAAAGATTCAGGATTGGCAGCACTTCAGTCCTCAGTTAATGATCTTTTGTTTATTAACATAAAATGCATCACACTTAACAGGAGTGTAACTTTCCCCACCAATGCATCAAAGCACGAAAGAATTCTCACTCCTTCCGTCTTATCCCCTGAGGCTGTCTGAGAGGGTGTTAGCTGAAAGTTATATGGTTGTCCTCTATGAAAATAAAGTCAGAACTCTTGTTTCACGTAAAGCTGAAAATCATGGAAACATTTTTTCATAACCAAAGTTACCAAGACATAAACTAAAAGCAAGAAATGTCACTACACTGCTATGACTTGTCACAGCATCCATTCCTTCCACACAAACATTTTACCAGAACCAGAAGGTATTTGCTTAGTCGTAATCATAATTACTTTTACATTCTGTGGCTAACATTCATTCAAAGTACTGATTCCACATCCTGGTAGTAAATTACCATCTTTAGAAAATCAACAAATTTGCAAGGAGTGATGAAGACTATAGGCAACTGGGTCTGTAAACCAGAGATTCCAGAAACACACCCCTAAGCCACCTCTTGTATATTTAAGGAAATAAAAAGGCAGAAATACATTTCTTCACCAAAAAAAAAAAAAAAAAAAAATTAAAAAAAAATGAAAGCCAACACTGAAGGAAAATGAGTGTAAGGCACAAACCCCAAACTCACTGTTTTGGACACTAAGCTCAACCAAACTTATAAATCCCACTGCTTTCTCCATAACTAGCTTTCCTTCAGCTCTGCCCAAGAGATACACCCAGTTCTCATTTGTTTGTGAGAATGTTCAGAAACATTTTCCTCCCTGCTCTCTACAAAGCCTTTCACTTTTCCTCTTACAGTTCAAAGAAGATACCTGATTTTGCTTCATTACTGGTTGACCTCTTACCTCTGTTTTCCACCCCTTTGTTCCCAGATCATCACAACAATTCCTGGTATCCTTTGTAATCTTTTTTTAAAGGAAGGTGTGATATGTTTCTATCCATCCAGAAAGCCCACAGCATGAGGACTTATGGTTTTCTTAACAGGCTGCACTTGCTATGTCTTTTTTCTTTCTGAGCTATATTTATTGCAAACTCTGTAACCTCCCGGATGTCACTCATGTCCTGTTCTAACTGAACACTGAAATACCTTGTAAAAACCATGTGGATAAGAAACAAGACCAAAGTGATTTTTATGCTTTGCTCACAACCCTCCCCCTTGACTTTTTTTTTTTTTGTGTGTCTACACAATTGTTCAATACTTACATATTTTGGTATAAATCACTAACAAATCTGCAATGACCTTCCACTCACAGAGAAAATACAGAAAAGGATCAAACGTGGTGAGAAAGAGTCCTTTTCTTTACTGAATAAATTGTTCTTTCTTGTAATCTCATTTTTCACCCTCAAGAATACTGTTCTGGTAAGACCTAGAAATACTACTCAGTCAGGGGGACATGTTTTTGCTCAGAACTGTCTACATTTCAAGGCCAAAGGAGCTGAAACTCAGATCAGGCCCCTGGAGTAGTGTTTTCTGTTGCTCTCCTCTACCAACCCACCTGAGATACAAGAGAGTTTCTTCTCCATCATCTTACAGAAAATCAAATAATCTGAACAGTGAGATTACACTTTTGGATACAGCACTTTTGATACAGCCCCTGCAGGTGCCTTCCAATAGGATTCTCAGCAAGTGACAGATGAAATAAATGAAATATTTGTTTTCTGAGAGCATCTCCTAAATGTCTACATCAAACACATTAAAGATTTACCAACAGGCAATAATTGCCACTTAGTTTTCAGTTTCAAGAATGTGATCCTGTTTATTGAATGAAAAGATTTCAAAAGATAAAGTAATTCAGACATTCATATAAATTTCTGTGGACTTGAGTATGCTACAGTTTTGTGAAGAGAAAAACAGATGAAAGCTAATAAGAAGGATTTTTTTTTTTAATTTAAAGTGATGCTGTAGCAAAACTTCCTTGGAAAAAGTTATAAACTGTTGGACTTCCTGCAGTCCTCCCACAGACTAAGGAACAGGTTTCACTGTGCCTTAAACAAAATAATGTTCTCTACACCACATCTCACCATGTCAGAAAGAAAACAAGCAATATGCTGAAAATCACTTTGAAGTATCCTTCAGTAACCCAACACACGAATTCGTATTCATGCAGCCTTACAGCAATAAAATGAGTTCCATGCTAATGATATAACTGTTTCTTCTATCATTCTGTCTATAAAAGAAGACTAGATAAAGTCAAAGGCAGTGGCCTCTGGCTGATTATGTGTTTTGACAAATTAGATGATTAACTGAAACCTCAAACCCAAGCTTTGCTGTCTCAGTAGACCTAGAAGAGGAGAAGAAAAGCTTTGCTTTTGAAAGGACATGGCTCTACAGGGACCTCAGCCCAGACTGAGAGCACTCCTCAAAGAGCAGTGTTTGTACTGAGCACAGAGCCCTGCACACAGCCTAATTCCAACAGAGGAATTACAGCTGTCACTTGAAATAATGGAAGCAGCATATGGCAATATATGCAGAACGCCTTCCAATGTGTTCAAGTAGAGATGGAGAAACTAAGTCATCAATGACAGTTTTACCACATAATATACCAGTGTAACACTTAACAACACTGAAAATGAAATCCAGACATATCAGTGAGGCAATGGCAGTATTTCTATATTTATGAAGCAGTTTAAATTCACATACAGTCAAATCACAGCTAGGAATAAAACAGGGAAGACTGAATAGCAACAGGCACAAGATCCACTTGTGTTGTTCAAGTTGTTTTACTGAGCTGGGTTAAACTCACCATGTGGTACCCTGAACTTGCCTCAGTACATCTCAAGCCCTGCTCTCTGAATATTAAATGACAAAACATTATCAGGTGAAAGCTCAGTACTGTCTGTCCTTCCGGTTAGTAGCTCAACGAAGCTGGGCCAGGACTCCTACTTAGAATCTTTTCAGTTACTTGTGATGTGACTGAAAATGCTATTACAAAAGACTGTACTGTCATCCTTTTACAAGTAAACATAATCTTAAAAAACAGCTTTCTATTTAGAACCTGAACCAGGGAAGCAAACACCTTCAAGAAACTCCAGACAAACGAAACCCTCTTGGGGGATTTGAAATCATTCTCCCCAAAGGCTGCAGCCAGCTCTGCTCTGCGAATGAGGCCAGCTTCTCAGAGCTCAAATAGCATCAACTTCAATGGAAGTTCAACTTCAGCAAACAAAACAAGTAATTTAAAAGATACAGATGAATAAGGATTAAGATGTGTTAGTGTTCAGTCATTTCCAAACATATTAAATGTATATTAAGGAATACTAACTGTCTGAAGCATTAAAATGGAAATGCTTTCAGCAGTTCAAATGTCAACCAGACACTTGGGCAATTCCGCATTTCCCCAGTTTCAGCAACAAATAGCATGTTTTGAAATTATTTGATGTTTGAATAAAGCTCTTTGCCATTTTCCACAGCAGATGTATTGGATCTGGGTAATGAACTGTGCTCTGAAATAACTTATTACAGTCATCACCACAGCCAGCTACATCACCTTTGGCAGAAAACAAAATAAAAATCACACAGTGCTCACACAGCATCACCACAAATATTACTTCATTTACAGAATCAGGTAAAGCTCCATTTCAAATCAAGGTATTGATTATTTCAGAATTTAATCCCGCAGTCAAAAGCTGTAACAAGAAAATAAATCCAACAAAGGGCATTTTCCAATTAAGTAAGTGACCCTAATCTTGATTTTAAGTTACTTTGATATTAGAGATCATAAAGTAGAACCACACTTTAAGTATCCAGGTTATTAGAGCAGGAATTAAAACAGACATATTTAAACAGGCAATTAATTTTGTAGGTAAATCTCCCACATCATGGCCATGCCTTTAGCACCTAAGATCAAAATATCTGACAGAAAATTCATACATTGGTACCTTGAGGTTTTTCTGCTTAAACCTAAGCTTTACCTTAATTTCCTTACCTTATTTTAATAATAAGAAGGTCAGAATGAGGCTGCAACAAGCACCTACTTTAACATCCACCCCCAATAACCAGCAATTTTCTTAGAGAAAACCAACACCAGCAAACTCCTCCATTCCCTGTGTTCATTAGCAAAATTGTAACTGTGGCTCTTCACAGTGATTTGCAAGAGTGCAGTAAGAGCTGGAAGTACTTGTCTGTACAAAATATATGTTACTAATGGTCTAAGTTGTTATACAGGTGGTCAGAGCTGCTCTGAACTTAGGGGATCAATATCTAAGAGATGTTTGGGTTCACTTTCCTTCCCCAAAGTCCCCAAAGCTAAATAGAATTGCTTCTCCTTTTTCACCAGGCTGCAAGGACCAGCAGACTTCGATGTGCTAAGACACTTCCACGTTGACATATTTTCCTTAACAAGATATTGTCTTAATTAGTTTCATCTGCCATTTGGAGGTTATCTGGAAGACAAGGATTTTTAAGGATTTTTTTAGTGAAGCAGAAAAAGCCCATATGTTTTTAGGTTGCATATTATTCCCTATTATAAAACCAGTACCTGCTCATTACTGCACATCCCACAAAAACAGTTTTCACAGCTGACACTGAAATCTAATTTCACATGGAAATGAAGTGCTAGAATATTTTTCTGCACAAAATACCCACAGAGGTGTTGCCTTGCCCTGCTGCTGGCTCTGGCCACAAAGTTAAAGCAGCACCAGCCACGCTTCCCTGGCTTCTGCAAAGCTTTTGGCATCAACACAACGTCCCAGTGTGTTAGATGGTAATAAAGCCACATGCTAAATTCAAAATTATTTTAGTTAGCATACTGCTGCTTTTTTCTCAGTCTCAGATAAAGACAAGGAAAGGATAGAAAAGGATAAACTTTGTACCTCAAGGTACACAAGGTCTATCAACAGATACTTTCCCCTGGCACTTTTCATTCACATTTCACAACCATTGTGAAAAACTGTACCTACATATAGACAGTGCTTCTGTATGCACCTATAAAAACTATGGCTTTGTTTAAAACTCCTGAGCTTCCAATTCCTCAGAGCTGCAAGTGACAGATGGAGAAAACAATTTATTTTCTAGGTAGGTAGGGAATACTTTTTCTTTTCCCCTATACACAGATCATGGTCTACATGGTTTCCAAAAGACATATTTTCTTTAAAAGCAGTGATATTTTTGGAGCATTACCTGCAACAATACCAATCAACTTTTCTTCTACGAGGAAAATGTTTCTCAGTGCACACAAGTACTGACAGTCAAAAGCATTAATGAAGAAAAGATTCTAAAATGACTAGAACATGATGCTCATCATATCAAGCAGTAATTTAACACTTTAAACAGGCAGCCAGATGGCTGGTTTCAGTCAGCCCATTTCCACTGACATGTCTTTAATCAGCTGAGTTACCCCAGACAAACAACGGCCTGGATTTCTGAGAGCAGGACAATGATGGAGCGGGGTAACTGGAGCTGGAGATCAGCTGGGTTTAGAAATTACTTCAGGCTGGGGCTGGCCAGCCCTTGGCAGGCCAGAGGCTTGGCCCCGCTCCCTGGGCCAGCAGGAGGATTCCAGCACCTGCTGGAAGCCCCAGTGGCTGAGCAGGACCTGCGGGACATTCCTCCAGGGCCAGTCACAACCCCCAGATGGGCTTTTAATTACAGCCCCGCCGCTCCTCCGCCTCCTGGCAGCCTGAGATCCCGCAGCCCGAGCGGCCTGGGACACACATCCCCTCTGCCAGGGCCCAGGGACACACATCCCCTCTGCCAGGCCCAGGGACACACATCCCCTCTGCCAGGCCCAGCTGGCCAGCCCAGAACCACACAGGGAGAGATGGACTGCAAAGGGAGGGCAATAAAATGCCGTGCCTGCCACAAAGCAAAATTCCCTGTGACTCTTCAGACTTTTAGTCTATTGATCTCCTCTTCAGTAGAGACCTCCAGCCACTGTCACACTCTGGCTGGACATTTTCACTTAGGTTATAAATCTGCTCCTTCCTCAATGGTCAGAGGATTTTCCCAGGAATTCCCTGGCCAACCACCAAACAGTCCCACTAAAGGCCAGAGCCATGGTTTAATCTGTTTAACTGTACCCCCCAATGCCCACCCTGTATTAATTCCCTCCACATCCTCTCCTTCTGTATTTCCACAAAGCACTCTGCTTTTCATTAGGATTTTAACACTGCTGAAGTCAACAGGTTCTCACCAGTTCTAATACACATGTTTTGGTGCTGGTTCTCGTAAGCAAACTTGGTTTGATCCTGAAGTCAATGATTATGGACAAAGCCATTCAGGAACATCTGTGTACTGTCTCTGGACATCACAGAAGAGGACAAACCTGGGGAGAGCCAACATTACAATCTCTGAAAAGGTTACAGCAGCAGGATCAGTAACTGCAAAGAGCTGACACAGCCCCCTCCTGTTATTTTACACAAAATTAAAAATTGTGTCATAAATTTTCACAAATTGCTCAATGACGATCTGAGTACTCAAATACTTTATTTCTACCTCAGCACTCTACAGGAAATGTGCAATTTGAGCCGGTAACAGAACCACGTTAATGACTCCCAGAACCAGCCCCAACTTTAAAACAACGTGCCTTGAGCCTCACTGTAGAAAGAAATGAAGATATTATCCATGCCAACTACAAAGAAATAATTTCATACTCAATGCTCACTTTTATACAACATACTGCTCCAGTATTTACTGCCCTTTTTATGCTTTTCTATGCACAGAAGCACGTAACATTGTCATTATTTTAAACTAGGATAAGTTTGAGAGCTTTCCTGAGAGGCAAGGATTTTGTTTTTCATTTCATTTTTAAAAGGAATTAAAAATCTAGATCACAACATCCAACAACAAACAACAGTGGAAGTCAGTGCCAGGCTTGCTTATTTTCAGAAATAAAGTTAAGCAGGCTCAGGACTGTCATTTGAGCATAGATTGCATTCTGGCATATCAGATGCTGCAGTAATGGGATTTTGTGAATCTGAAATGCATTCATATTGTGTACATAAAGAAATCTCTTGATGTTTTACTTAGTTCAACGCTCTTTTTCATCATATGTACCAACCCATGCCCCCCTGTGTTCAACAGCTAATAACCAATATATCTGATGAAAATTAATTGTCTTGACAGCTTGCATAAAAACTATAAAGGTGCAAAGGAAAAATGCTGTGGCAGCATTTTCTTTCTCTGTAGGACAGTAGCTATGGAAACTATCTTCAGAGGCCAACTGGCCGCCATCCCAGTGCAGCACAAAAAAAATCAAAATGCTACTTTTAGAGGGTTAGTCAGTGGCACCAGTCATAATTATCAACATCTACTATGTCGCTGCACATTAGCCACAACAAAATATTGGCTGATGTTGGGAGCAAAGCTGATATGACATTATAGCAGTATTACAGACCTGGATAATACAGAGCCTTATAAAGTGTCCTCATAATGATAATTATTATGATAACCTGTCAAAAATAGCATAAAAACATGTAAAAATAGACAGCCATCTAAAATATCCATGTGAAAACCATCCAATCTCCTAACAGAAAATATTTTATTACTTATTATAATAGAAATACTCAGGTAAATACTTGCAGATGAAGAGGAAATCTCTAATCTTATTTAACTGTCTCATTTCACTTACTGAAACTTATCCTTTCTGAAGGGTTTTATCCCATATAGCTAGTCTGAACAAAAGCTGTGATTTCTGTGATTTCTAATATAGTCTGACAAAATCGTAATTTTGTATGAATGCTGAGCGATTATGAAGGATTTTTCCCTGAAAAGGTAAGACACAAAGGAGCCAGAGGTTCATTATTATAAATCCATGTGGCAACTTTCACTGCCAGCCACAGAAGAGTTCCTGTGGAAATGTAGTCACAGGTCATTGATGAGACAAACGTTTGAAGAAATGTGTCTTCCATCCAGAACAGTATTCAAAAAGTAGGAAGATTTCAATTATTTATAAGGAAGAAAGCTGGAGTGTACATACACCTCGAGTATATACACGATTCCACCATTGCAGAGGTTGGTATTTCACTCAACCACACACTTTTGTGACTGTGGTATTCTCTAGTGGATTATTTATCTCTCTGTGGATACCCTTCTCCAGTTTCTCTGGAAAACTCCTTCTCTGACACCAGCAATTCTGATTTAAATGGCTTACAGAGACTACCCAGGAAGGACAGAAGTATACAGACCAGATTTATGTCCAGTCAAGAGCCAAATTCTCCCCAGTGCCACATTGTACTGGCTGGGTCTGCTGGGGCTGTGGGAATGGTACCTCCTGCAGGATGTGTCTTGAAACGTTGGAACCTTGATACGCACTACAAAACCAAACATGAGCGTGTCTGAGGCCCTGGGCTGTCAGCCTGTTATCCTGGTAACCTCTGAGCACCCACAAATCAATGATGGCCTCATTCCAAAAAGACTACGCCTATAGGCAGAAAATAACTAAAAAATAAGGCATGTGCCTAAAATACAGGATATTTAGACAACTTTAAAATTCAGTTTAGCTCACAGATTGCAATCGCTGTTATTCACGTATGTCTGTATCTCCATCCTGCTGTTTCCATGAGAAGCTGTGATCCATCTCCTCCTCAGCTCACGAGGATCTGCCTGGGACCCAAGCAGGCAGCCTGGATTCACAGCAGGCTGTGCTGCTGTAACCCCATTCTGCCTGCTGAAGATCCTCTAACCCAACTACTCCACTGGCCAGCTCACTCCAAACTGAAGTGAAGCAGGAGATTTTCAGGATTTTAAACCAATATGAATTACTATAAATAACAAGTAGGTCAAGACCGTGTTTTCTCTTGCTCACAACAAATTATCCAATTCTGACCCCTGCAGGTCCCTCATCAGGGTGCCCCTTTGGGGTTGACTGGTTTAGGTGGCACAGCTCCCCAGGAGCAGCCCCAGGGAAAACCCAGACATTATTTTCCAGTCACCCTGGTCTGTCTTCTTGTAACCTTAATCACAACTTTCAACAATCCTGCAAGTACTATATGATTTTCCACAGATGAAAGCTTTTTTCTCTTATAGAGGAAAGAAGATGTTTAAGCTGTATTTATTGAACAATACATGCCTGTTCCTTATTTTTAATAAATTAGCAGTGTAGAGCAGCTTTCTCTATAAAGCAGCAGACGTAGTCTCTCAGAAATACGTATTTACTTAGACCACCTATTAGACAGTCAAAGCAATAAATTAAGACCTTCAATTCAGTCTTAATCCAAACTATTTCACTGGCTGACTGAGTGTCTCACCATTTGGAAAAGGAGCTTTCACACATCCTATCCAGACCTCACTGATGCGATAATTTCTAATAGCACTGTAGAAGAAAAACAACAACTCGACAACAAAAAGGGGCAAGTTTTCTGCAGGCAGAGGGAAATTCACTCCTGCTTCAAATGGGAAAAGAAACACAGCTGTAGGGCTGTGATTTCATCCTGTCATGTAGGAGCTCTGCATCTGACATATTGACTGGGGTAACTGGAGGGAAGAGGATCATGCCATGCCTAGATCCTCCCAGTGCCATCAATAAATCCATGCCTGGCTGGAACTGTGGGTTACATTTTAGGTCTAACAACAGCTCTCATTAATTTACCTGTTGCCTTTACATAGTTGTATCGGCAGAAAATTGCAGCAAAACAGACCAGAACTATTTATTATATGCCTCACACTGAGGTTTGATCCAGCTACTACTAAACAAACCAAGTTATGGTTCAACTAACTTGGATCTGACGCAAAAATACGTGGTCCATGCTGCCACCAGAAAAGAGGAGATTAACAGAACTGAAAGGACGGACAATAGGGTTTGTGTGCCAAAAGCCTGACTTCTTTTCCTCTGTTAATCTCATCAGAGACACCCTTGGCTGAAAACCTTGTCTTGCCTACCATCCTTAAGACTATCACAGCTACACGCTGCCGAGTGAAGATGTTAAAGAGATGAATCCAGACTCTAATAATATTTATCTAAGTATTGCTAAAAGTCGCTCTCTTAGAAAAGTCCTTACATGACAAGGGAGAGATAAACTCACATATTGATACATCCCAAACTATCCAACCTCCACCCTTGCACAAAACCCAAAATCAGACAAGAAAATGCACAATAAAGCATGTTTTCATTACTCTAGGAAGTAAATCCATCAGGGACCACTGCCACCATTTGCTTAACGGTGCACACTACACTAGTAAGTTAAAAGAGCATTGGCTTTTAACAAAAATATATTTAAGTAGTTATGAAAAATTTGATTCTTTCTTTGACACAAGTAGCTCTACCTCAGAAAACCAGTTCCAGTAAAATAAAAGATTTCTAATGTCTGTTAAGACCACACTTACTCCCCTACAGTTTTAGTGCTTGGTTTCACCCCTCACTGAAATGCATGCTGTTGCAGATCTTAAAATCTTTTTCCACACCTTCTTTCACACTCTGCAACACCTGTATCGTGAATCTCAAGACTGAACAGGTTGTTCCACTGTATTTATTTTATTATTCCTTTAGTTCTGACACTCCTAACTCAGCTTTTCAAACTTAACAGAATATCCCTTTGCAGTTAAGTATTTTCTGCCTTTGATTAATTCCTGCAAACCTGCAGTTCTCTTCTTGAACACAACTTCACCGTTTTCTTCCAAAAGGAAGCAAATCAAAATTCAAGAAGGTAATTTCCTTCCTTGTCACCTGCCAAGATGATCTTGATGTCTCAGTCCCTCCTCTCACCTGGTCACCTTACTCTTCCTTAGAGTTCTGCTGTCCCTGGTTCCAATTCCTTGCCATACAGGTCTATTACAGTCTTTCCTGGCTTAAAAACAACAGCCATCCTTGATTTTACTTCATTCTCTGAACACTGAAAAACCACACTGCCACTCATCCTCATCCTTCATCCACGTCCTCCCTATCAAAATACCAGAAGCAGTGTTGGACCCTCTGTGAAGTTGCAATCTCAGGAACCAACTCCTAACTCCACATCAGGGAGCCATGAAGCCTCTCCTCCTCCCAAATCAGGAGCTGCTTTACATGGAGCCCAGAATAGCAAACCTTGGGATGTGTTGGCACTTCCTGGGTTTCAGACATGGAGTTTGGACAGAGGCAGCCCAAGGCTGACAGGAGACATCAGCGTTTGTAGGCTCCTGTTACCCACCAGTCACATTTGGACCTGTAGGACACACTGCCAGCCACAGGGGCTCAGCAGTTTTGAAGCAGCTCTTCAGATATCCAGCCTAGTGAGAATGTCAGGCTTTGAGAACAAATGGAACCCCTGACATGAAAACAAACCTTTCCTCACTCTCTGACAAACAATTCCTCATTTTTCTTTGTATCCTGCAGTCTAACTCTCTCATCATTTGCTGAGCTGTGTTTCGCACACTCAGTGTGAAGTTCGGTAGACAGACATTCTTTGTGATCTTATTTTAATTCATTACATGCACTTGCACTGCCAGTTTAATGTGAAGAGGGGCATTTTCTCAGTGAAAATTTGGTGTGCGTTGTCATTTAAAGTCTTGGGCCTGCCATTCATGATCGTGTCCCTTGATTTCCCCCTGCAGCTGTGCTCCAGGACAACACCCTGAGCACCCCAGATATAACAGAGATGCAAGCTCTCCAGCAGCTGACTCTTAGCTGCATGCCCAGGACAAGCAGCTGGTGCAACCTCTTGAGCCAGCTGGGAGATGAAGTGGAGGTGTGGTCCTGGAGCCACCAGGGATCACAGCAAATAATCAAGTTTGTTCTCATCTGTGCCATGTCAGTTGGTAATACCAATGCTCCTTCTCTGGGCTCTACTACAGTGCCACAGCAACTGTAAATAAAGTTATTTAACAAGAGTGAGCATTAAAAAAATAAATCAAACCATAGCCACATACTGTAATTGTTCATTTCCACTAGGTAACATTGAAAATGGTGGCTGGGTAACTTACTCGTCTCCAGGATACAAGCTCTAGCAGTAGCTGTAAAGCTAATATTACTTGAGAGAGAGCTCTGCAGCAAAACTTAGAGCAAATTGTTCCTATGTTATGAGCTACAAACACCCATCTAGAGCTTAGATACCAGAGACATTCCCAGCAGTCCTCTCTACTACCACATGTGCTATTTACATGAAAAAATATTTTTATATGCTTGAATGTTGGCACGTCAAATTCCCATTAACACCACGAGGAATGATTGCAATTCAATCTCATGTTCGGTAGCCACCAGGAATCACTTTATTGCAGATGCCAAGAAGGCCAGGACACAACACATGGTTACTGTGGCTCCGCTGGTAGTTCCAGTCTTCTCCCAAACCCAACAGAAAGATGCATTTATTGCACTGGGTTTGGCTTGCATTCCCCTCTGACCACATGTCACACAGGTGTGCTCTTAGTCAGGACACTGCTGCCCTTCAGGGTGCAGTGAAGTGACTGAGGTCATCATTTTACAAATGCCAGCTGGCTCCTCTGCCTGAGACTAGGAACATCCACTGGAATCCAGACATACACAGTGGGCATGGAGAAGAGGTACACGGGCAGTTAATTCAAAGAAGGGGAGAGAAAGGGAAAGAAATGGGGAAAAAAAAACATTCTGTAAAGATTAATGTCTGTTGCCACAGAAAGGACTATTTATGACAATGAAACATGAAATCATAATTTGAAATGCTTAAAGCATATAGCTCATCTTCAGAATTACAAATCCCACTCAGAATAAGAATGTGGTATACTCAGGCACAAATTACTTTATCATCATCAACTCTACAATGGGATAAGGATTTTAGCTTCCTGTAGTGGCTTAGACCAAGAGCATGGGTAAACCTTGGCACAGAGAAGAACTGAGAGGATTCAAGTGGACCTAATGAGAGAGCAGCTGCATTGTCTATTTAGAACAACACAGGCCATCAGGAGCCAAGAGCCTTTTTAGAGGGGTTTATACACAAAGCAAGGGAAGTTATTAGAAGGTGTAACAAAGATGTACATGGATAGCAACTGGTATATGTTTGGCTCAGACACTTGGAACGACATGGATTTAAGAGAAATCCCATAAAGAGAGGGAAAAGAAGAACACTTTCCTGTTCTTTCACAGCACACGGCAGTGTTCAGAACTTTGTTTCTGTAATATATAAAATTTTTTTGTCCCACATATTAGTTTTTCCTTCAGGATCTTACTTTCATTCTGATTATTCTGAGGAATAATTTATGTTTCAGATGCCAACCATCAGTGCACACACCACAGCAAGATGCAGAAGTACTTGATTCTCCTTTATGAGCCATTAATTTCTGTACTTTAAAGATTCTTTCTGAAAAAAAACCCAAAACCTTCTTATGTTCATTTCAAAAGATAAGTATAGAAGAAAAATAAATTCTCAAAGAAAGAGACAGCTTGAGGGTTTCTGACATGTCTTGCTGCATAACTTTCTCTTAAGGTTTAAATCATTTGAATATATCAAAAGTATATGTAGATTTTTTTAAATTCCATTTACATCAGCTTGAGACTGTATCCATCATCTAATGTCCTAACACTATTAATTCTTTTGTCATTCCTAGAAGCTTCCATTATATGAGATCTAAATATCAAATAGTTAGAACCAAGAAACAGAATTTTGCTGCTGTAATAATCCCTCCAGACCTTCTTCAGAATGGAAGCATAGACACAAATCCTACCATCACTCTTCTGGTTGATGTTTTTACACATATATTATTAAAATTGCCTTTCATTCTCTCCTTTTTGAGCAGTAGAAATTCTGCTTTACTGCTCTGATAGCCTCAACTTCACCATGGTGCAGTTTCAGGTGGAAAAAGAGCATTTAAGTATCTGTGGAAACATCAGCGAAGAGCAGAAACACCATGCCTGTGTCTTAAATACCAGTCCCAGGTCAGTTCCATCACTCAATGGAATTATGTTTTAGCTAAATGGCCAAACTAACAGCAGCCAGTGAATTGCACTTCCTCAGAACTGCAACAAAGCAAAACAGACTGGGTTGTTTTGGGGTTTTTGTACAGCAGCTCTTTGCAAGCTACAAGTGAACAGAGACACACACACACACACACAGAGCTTTGCATGCAGAGTAGCCTATCTAATTCAAGTATCTCCAAGGTTAAGCAGGTGTCTGGTGTCTAACTGGTGGCAAAATCAGGGTCTTAAAAGGAAAATTAATTAGTGTAAGAAGTGGATTTATGCACAACACCTGGCTGCTGCTGCTGCTGGGTTTATCTGTGTAGGAATTTAGCTGGTGGAGACAAGCAGTGGTGCAGCAGTAATGCTCTACAACACTTGTAATCAACCCTACATAGCACAGAAGAAAAGTTAAGAAAGGGAGGTTCTTTGCTAAAGAAAAAGGGTGCCACTAAACACTACAAAGCACACATTTATACTTCAGCAAGAAAAACTTGCCAATAAGCACGTGCTACATGCAATAAACTGCAAAAATGCAGATGAGAAAAAGATGAAGTGGGAATAAATTTCCTAGGAAATACTCTAAAAAAGAGACCAGATTGAAAAAGCCCAAAAGCACGCACAATCACATACAATATTTCTGAGCTAAAATATATAATCTTCCTGTCCCTGATGTTCAGTGAAAGGGGAAAGTACACGAGAGATGCTAAAACCACTGTGAACATTTTATATTTTTGTCTTTCCTTCAGAGCTCTGCACTGAACACCAATCCATCCTCCCTGATGCGCACACCACCGGGGTGGGGGGGACACACCATATGGCTCACTTTAACCGCGAAAAGTGTGCGCTGTGACAGAATGGGACTGCTCCGCCGGCACAGCCAACCTCGCGGTCCGAGGATTGGGCGGAACGGGGATTACACCGCACGCTGCAGCCGCTCTGGGAACAGGCAGGGCTTCAGCCGGGGGCAGCACAGGGAGGCTCCAGCCTCATTCCGCACGCCCGGAATCCACCGGGCCACAAGGAGCTCGGCGAGCGCTGAAACCCGGGTGACTCAAAATTTTATTGGCAACCTAAGAATGTACTTTTCCATACTGCATCCCTGCACAGCACAGCACATTTCGGTTCTAGAAGAAATGTGTAAATCCATAGCAGCAGAAACCTGATGACATTTTTATTCTTGCTACTGGCAAGCCCCATGAAATGCCAGTGGCATTAATCCCAGTGTTCACTAGCAAAAGGAACTAAGTCCTGGTAAATTCAACCAAGGGCACTGGTTGCTTTAAGCTGAAAGGGAATTCTGCATTTAGCTTATATGATTTGTTTCCTCTCTTAACAAGACATGGAAAAACATTTGTGGTATTCATGGCAAAAAGAAAAAAAAAGTATTTTTGGTCCATCACCAATGACCAGCATAAAAATGCACGGAAAAAAAAAATCCTCAGCATTCTGATTACTGCCTAGCTATTCCCCAACCACATTTAAAACTCTAGACTGCCCATTCCAGCATTTCAGTGCAATTTTTGTTGACCTACTAACCTGTAACTCTGGGAAGCCTGGAGCTAAGAATGCAATAATAGCTAGCAAATACAAGTCTCCAAACAGAATATAATAACCTTAAGTAAACTACTGCCAAGCAAAAGTCCTGCAGATCAAACAGTTCCCACGAAGCCTTATGCTATTAACTAGCAAAAGAGTCCCATGATATCTCCATAGTCATGCACAATAACAGAGCACTGTGCTTCTGTTTACTTACACAGCTTATCTGCAATCCGGTAATGTACACAGCCAGCCCCTCCGATGTAAATCACTTCTCTATTTCATGATATTTCCCTTGTTAAAACTTTGCTAGCTTCCTAATGATAAACAGGGGGTTTATCTGGAATATCTATTTTTAACGGATGGGCAATGGACACTTACAAGGGACACTTTCAATAAGGGACTCTATTGTTACATGGAGAAAAAAAATTGTTAACATGCAAAATAAAGTTTGCAACAACACGGTATTTATGTGGCTCTGCAGTTTTCCAGCTTCAAGGCTCACTCACACTTACTCCACCTTATTTCTGTCACTCCTTTGGTAATCCCACCTTGGGAGATGGATAGTGGATCTAACACCCTACCAAGAATCAACAGCTAAAAGCCTCATGGCCAGCAGTGGGTCACTCAACACTCTGCGTTTACCTCACGCCCTACTGCTTTGTGTGCTTCAACTCATTTCAGAAAGATCTCTTCTCTCCCTAATAGACTTCTTCCACGAGGACAGTCTGAATCCAGCCATCAGTGCGATGTGGAGGGGTCAAGCCTTAAACAATCAGGAATAAAAATAAAACAGAAATAAAACTCATTAGGATGCTCCTTCAAGAGGCACAAAACGCAAACAAAATCTGCTGCCTCTGAAGCAACAGGGCTCGAATGCAGACCCTGCGGGCTCCTTGCCCGCGGACCAGGGAGGAAAAGGCAGGAAAAAAGGCAGGCGTGTTGCCCTTCTCCCCCGAGCCGAGGAGGGGCTGAGCCCCGCGGCGGGGCCGGGCGCGCAGGGGGCGGTGCGGGCTCCGGCCGGCGCGGTCCCAGCCCGGTCCCCACGGCCGCGGCGCTG